>PVIC010036288.1:0-18639 GCA_004025085.1 Thryonomys swinderianus
AGAACTCATTTGCATCTACAGGTGTTCATGCCAAAGAGAAGATCCGGAAATTGTCTATCTGTGATCTATTGATTTCACTTACTAGTATATCCTCCAGATGTCTCCATTTGCACCTAAATGGATCGATCTTGTCATTCTTTATGGCAGAGTAATACTCCATTTTGTAAAAAAACCACATCTTCTTTATCCACTCTCCAGTAGATGGACACAAAATACATCTTTAAAGAAATATGCATCTAAACTCTTTGTCTACTTTGTAATTGAGTTACTTAGTTTTTAATTAATGTATCATGATTTTTTCTTCAATAGAGGCATAAGAAAGCTTTTCTTTTAAAGTTTGTATTAGTATGGTGCATGTTTATAGTACATAGTACGTGGGGAGTTGGTGTATATACATAACACATTTTAATTCTTCTTCCATCTTCTCTTCCCTCTTTCTCCCTCTCCCTCCATCTCTTGTGTTTTTAGCCATAACCCTGAAAAACAAAACAAATCACTAGCTTATTATGGTAATAATGGTAATCAGTAATGGTAATACTCACAATACAGGTAATCACATGGAAATGGCCTCTAATGTGAACCAGACAATATTAGTAAGTTAATTTGAACATACTTTGTGGCCAGGGTGAGTCTTTAGTCAATAAATACTTATCATCCCCCTTTCAGCCAGCCCCCTCCCACAGGTATTGTATTGGGGTCTGAGTATGGCAAAGGCAAGGCTTCCACCCTCTAGGATCTTAGAATTCAGGAGAAAAGCATGGGTTTTGATATCTTGACGGAGCTGGAATCCAAACCCAGGCCTCCCACAAGCTTAGCAAATGCTCTACCACTGAGCTACATCCTAGTCTCTTGGTTTGCTTTTTTAAAACAGCTTTATTTAGATAGACTTCCCATACCATACAGTTCATCCATTTAAAGTGTATGCTCCCATGGGCTTCATATGTCACATTGATAGTTTTTAAAATTATAATAAAGTACAAATAGTGTAAAACTTTCCATTCTAAACTTTTCAATCGGAGAACTGTTTAACTCAATCAGGGTGCCTGCCTGTCTTTGGCCACATCAAGTCTCACGAGAGGAACTTCTCTGTATAAACAGGCTGATGATCCAGCAGGTACTCAGTGCAGATTTAACTTTGCCCTGTCTATGCCACATGCCGCCATGTGCTTTCACACTTTCCCAGGAGCCTAAGTGTGGTCCCTTCATGGTGATGGGTGCTCCTCCTGGGTTACTTGTCAGAGAAGTAAATGTATTAATCCTTGTTCCTGTCTTGATTGTTCTTTTCAGTTAAAGAACAAATACTAGAAGGAAATCAGTGGAGATAGCTAAACATGTTCCTCTTGTAGTGACCAATTACTTGACATTATATATTTTAATTAAATAATTATTTGGTAGGTTTTGGGGTTTTTTTTTTTGCTTTGTTTTGTTATTTATTCATGTGGTTCAAACGTAATCTCCATTCATATCCATTTGTCAACTCCTTATACCCCCAGTGGGAGACCAAGCTTTTTAGGTTCAATTTTTCTTGTTATTTCCTTTTCCTTAAAGACATTGAAAACAATCGCCAGCCAATATGCGTGAATATTCTCCCTACTTTGATCATAAATGGCAGCATGTTATATGGACTGTTCTGTCTTCAATTTTTTATTTAACAATGTATTTGAAGAACTTTCATGATGAGTTTTTCATCACCACAAATAGCAAGAAATCAAGATCTCCGATGGGAGTAACTTTTGCAAAGTATTTAGTTATTACTTGATGACTAGTCTGTGAGTCATGTACAATCAGTGTCTACAGAGTGCTGTACTGTTCACAGCCCAAATTACCTGAACCATTTAGGTAGAGAGAGACCCCATTCCTACCTGAATTATCCAGGCAAGTGTGGTTGATTAGAGAGGATCTAAAAATACATAGCCCCTCCCACTTCCCATCAGAAACACATTGTAGTTCTTGTTCCCAACTTATTTTCAAATCAGCAGAGCTGGGAAGTAGTTTGAATTGATTCATAGACTTTTCTAATGCAAAGCAATGACTCACACAGGAGAAATGGCTGAGTAGGGGCCATTTTGTATTCTAGAGCACAACAGAACAGGAGGGAGAGTAAACAAAGCACACCTGAGACACGAAAGCCATTCACAAATACAAGATGATGGCAGGTCCTGAGTCATTAGATCAGCTCACCAAGCAAAGCAACATCAGCATTGTAGAGAGCTAAGTTAATTAGAAATCTTATCAGGGGCTGGAGATTTAGGTCAGTGGTTCCAGTGCCTGCCTACGAAGCGCTAAGTCCCTGGTTCGATTCCCTGGTAACCGCATACAATACTGGGTGTGGTGACATGCCTACCAGCAGTCAGTACTGCGCGCCACAGTGCCAGGTGTGGTGGCTCACTCCTGTAATCCCAGCACTCGGGAGGCAGAGGCAGGAGGATTGCTGAGTTCGAGACTTGCCTGGGCTACATAGTGAGCTCAGGGCCAGCCTGAACTATAAAGTAAGACCCTGTCTAAAAAAAAAAAAAAAAAGCAAGAAATCTTGGCAGTCAGGCAGGGTGGTCCCTCAAAGAAGTCAATATAGAGGAAAACTGGCTGAAGGCACATTTACTGAAGCCTAGGGCTTAAAAAAAAGGATGAATACATCTTTATATTTTCCCCTAGGGGTAAACAGCAGTGATTGATATTCGAAATAAACATTAAACCCCTTGGGTGAGGAACAAATCCTCTCTAATCCATTTCTTTTTGGAAAAATTTTTTTAAATTTATGATTGTTTTGTGATGAGCTTCCCCATTTAATCAATAATACCTAAGCCACTATATTTGCTGTAATCTTATTAGCTGACCATAGTTTTGTCCTGTCACCCACCTTGTGATCTTGTATTAGACCAACATTACCTAAGTAACTATACTTTAGTCTTATTAGTGGACTATTGTTTTGTCCCACTTTGAATCTGCCTTACCTCATGGCTTTGCTCAAAAGTGCCTATGGGAAGCTCGTTGGCAGGTAAGCCACTTTCCAGAGCCCCTCTGTCTCCCTTAGACAAAAGCTCTCTTTCTCTCAATAAATTCTTCCTACTCTTAACCTTCACTGTTCCTAGAATTCTTTGACTTTAAAGAACACGCACTTGGCATGTTGGACATCTGGCAGGTTGGGAGTTATATTTCCCTTATATTATTTAGAGGTCCATCAGTCATGTGCCCTATATTATCATTAATCAAAAGTGAAAGAAGTTCCTTTTCAAGAGTAATATACATTGTGGGAGACTACTCATGTTGAAAACTCACCTTATCACCACAGAAGGGCTGTTCTTGAGGAAAGCTTTTGATTGTCAGCCAAAGAGAGCTCAGGACACACTGTAAAAGTGAATGGAGTTAATTGCATCACAGAAAACAGTGGGGTGCAGAGAAGGGTTATTGAGGATTAAAAAGAACTAAATTTAATTTATTTCAACTGACAAAACTTTCCTCTTGACCTTATTCGAGGAAATAAGTGAAAAAACAGGAGGGTTTCATTTTGGGAAAAATATCCTACGGATAAGCCTCTGATAACATTTGCTGTCACCTACCTGGAAAATTATCTCTTTCCTGTTCAACTATCACCAAGTTGTTTCTGTAAGTGACGGGATTTGTCCTGGGTGGGTTTCTAGATTCTTGTGCACAATGAGCAAAAAATTGGATGTGTCATGTAAGGGTCAGAAGAAAACCCCAGCAAAGTTCAACAAAACTTAACAAGGCAATGAATGGTACATTCAAAAATGACCAGGTGTGCATTGGTGGAAAGAAAAATGGCAAGAGCACTGAGTGTGTTGTGTTTAAGAATTGAGAATGTTACCTGAGTCTAGGACTTCCCATTGGGTCTTCCAGAGTGTGAGTGACAATGTAATTGACAGAGTGCTGAGTCATGTCGGCTGTATCTATTGCATAGGTCCTTTTCCCCATAATTCACTGTGTTATAATTGGCTATATGAATGCAGTCCGTATACATGAACTTTTCTTTTTTTCTTTTTCCTGTTTACATGAACTGTCAATGAGCTCCAAGTGAAAAAAAGTTACTAGAGGTTGAGTCAGAGAATGTGGCACACTTGAGTCCTGGTGATGCAGGAGAGTTAAGGCCTAACTCCCCACCTGAAACACAAGTTCGTGTTCTCTAAAAATCGAAGAATGAATTTCAGGAATGACCGAGGTTTGAGTAGGAAAATTTTATTGAAAGAGAAAGCTTCTGCCTTAAGAGAGACAGAAGGGGGAACCCAGAAAGTGGGTAACCCCCCTACCTCACTTTTTAGAGGGCTTTTATGGAGCAAAGCCACGAGGTGAGGCAGGTCTGAAATAGGGGGCTACCAATAAGATTTAAAAAGAGTGGATAGGTTATAATTGACCAATGAGTACAGTGGGGAATTAACAATCAGACAGGAATTTTTGATTCTGACTCTTTTCTGGGGAGGTGGGTGCCTTCTTTAGAATATCTGATGGCTGCCTATTTGGGATATCAATGACAGCTATTTATCCTGCATGGGTGGGATAGCTTTTTTCTGGCAACACTAACTTCCAAATTGGCTTTCTTAGCTCCCTTTCAAGGGCCAGTCTTACCTGTCTACATATGTCTAGCTGGCTTTTTTTTCTTTTTGGAGACAGGGTCTCGCTTTGTAGTTCAGGCTGGCCCTGAGCTCACTATGGTGCCCAGGCAAGCCGCCACGAACTCAGCAATCCTCCTGTCTCTGCCTCCTGAGTGCTGGAATTATAGGCGTGAGCCACCACGCCCAGCATTATATGTGGTTACCGGGGATTGAACTCAGGTCCTTGCGCTTGCAAGGCAGGCACCGGAACCACTGAGCTAACCCTCCGGCCCTAGCTGGCTTTTCTACCTATAATATTTCCCCCTCTGAAGAGGTACCTGAACTACCGTGTGAGGGGCAAATGAACGAAGACCGATCTAACTTCTTCAGGCTGGAGAGAGGTGTAGTTGTAACAGCAGTCAGGGTCACTCTGCAGAGAGTCTATCTAAAGGCCCTTGATAGACTCCGTGCCCTGTTATCTTAGGTAGGCATACTGCCTTGAGTCTGGAGGAGACAAAAGTAAGAAAGCAGTTAAGGATACATGGACCAAATAGTAAGGTCAATAGTAGTACTAGGAGTATAACCAGTAATTGTTTTTATCAAGAGGGACTTATAATGGCCTCCCGCAGAGTGGATAAGAGAGAAGGTCCACGGTGTTTCAGAATCTGACACAGCATCAACCTGTCATTTGAGGTTCTGAACAACAGTTGAAATATTTGTGGATGGATCAGGGTTGTATACACAGCATTTAGCTTTTACAATCGCACCCCCTTTGGACTGTAAGTGAAAATTTCTAGTGTCATCCAGTTTTGGAGGACTTGTTTTATTACCTTTATCACCAGATCTATAGTTATCACCTTAGAGACTGCCAGAACTTTTTACCAAAACTGATTTAATACTGTCAAATTATGAACATATTTTTTTAACTCACTATTTGCATTAGTTTAAACCAAAGCAAGTTTACATCTTCTCAAACCTTCTACTACTTGCTACAGGCCCTTAAGTTCAGCTTTTCTTTATCTCCTTTTATACTCTGGTACAACCAGACATTTTTACTTAAAAACAAAAACCACTTTCTTTTTTCCTTCTACTTATTACCAATCAACAACTACCTTTCTACTCGCTTTTTAGCCATTAAAATTTGCAATAATACTTTACAGTCTTTTTCTATCTCAAGTCAGTATAAATATTGACTTTTTGTCCCTTACTGAGTTATAAAGTTCTGGTCAAAGCTATGAGTTTTGCTAGCTGTGTACTAGTGTCAGGCACAAGTGACTAGTGCCAGGCACAAGAAGGAACTCTCAAGCATCTGGTGTAGAGTCACTACTGAGTACCTTGTCTTTCATTTTTATAAAAGAGCTGTCATCACAAAAGAGAAACAGATCAGAATTAACAAGGGGTGTATCTAATAAGTCTTTTCTGGCTGCACATGAGCACAGAATTACCTGTTTGCAGTCATGTCTTTCAGCTTTAACTTCTTCCTTTTCTGGTAAAATGGTGGCAGGATTTAAGGAAGAACATGTCTTTATTCAAACAGCTGGCCCTTCTAAGAAAGAGGCTTGATACTTAAGAAGGCAACTGTCTGATAACCATAAGCTCCCTTTAGATGAAAGAAGCCCTACATTATGAGGTGTATATGTGATAAGATCTTTACCTGAGGTCAGCTTGGACGCCCCCAGCACCAAGAGAGCTACTGCAGCCACAGCTCTGAGGCATGCAGGCCATCCTTTTGCTATGAGATCTAACTCATGGCTCAGGTACCGTACAGGTTGTTGAGCAGGAGCACTCTTAAAGCTATGCCCCGCCTTTCATCAACATACAGATTGAACTTTTGTCCTGTTGGCAAGCTCAATGACGGGGCACTTAGAAGGGCTTGTCTGAGCTGTTTGAAAGCTGCCTGGGAATCGGGTTCCCAGTTTAAAATATGGGTTTTTGCCTTTTGGATTTCTTTTATAAGTTGATAGAGGAGTCATACAGTTTCATCATATCCTGCTATCCAAAGGTGACAAAAACCTGTAACTCCTAAGAACCCCTTAAGTTATTTTAGAGTTTTTGGTTGTGGGTAGGAAAGAATTGGTTCAATTCTTTCTTTCCCCAGTTTTTGAGTTCCTTTAGATATAATAAGGCCCAAATATTTCACTTCAGGGCTGCAAAGTTGTGCCTTAGACCTAGAAATCTTAAAACCTCTATCTGCTAGAAAATTTAGCAGAGCCTGAGTACCTTGGCTACAAAGTTCTTCTGAAGAAGCGCATACTAGTATATCATCTACAATATTGTGATACTGTGATCTGGGAATATTCAAAACATGCCAAGTCATGAGAAAGCACTTGTCCAAAGAGGTGAGGGCTGTCCCTGAATCCTTGGGGAAGAACAGTCCATGTCAACTGAGAGGCCTGACCATAAGGATTTTTAAAGGTGAAAAGAAACTGGGAATCTGGATGTAAAGGAATACAAAAGAAAGCATCTTTTAAGTCTAGTACTGAAAACCAAGTAGCACCTTCTGGGATCTGAGAGAGAAGGGTGTATGGGTTCGGGACCATTGGGTGGATTGGCACTACTGCTTCATTTACTAATCTGAGGTCTTGTACTAGTCTCCAATCTCCATTAGGCTTTTGAACTCCCAGGATTGGAGTGTTACATGGGCTATTGCAGGCCTTAAGCAAGCCTTGCCTTGTTAGATTATCAATTATAGGCAATAATCCTTTCTTTACCTCGGGTTTTAGAGGGTATTGTCTCTGGTGAGGAAAAATAGTAGGATCTCTGAGATGTATCTGTACTGGAGCAGCTTTAATTGCTCTGCCTATCTTACCCTCAGTTGCCCATACCTCAGGGTTTATTTCTGTCTCTATAAGTGGAAGACAATGTGCTTGTCCTGGATGCATGTATATAATGGTATTTAAATAGGATAAAATATCTCACCCAAGAAGGGGAACTGGGCTTTCAGGCATAATCAAAAAACAGTGAGTGGAGAAAAAGCCATCCCAGTTATAGCCTAGGGGTTGGGAGAAATAGCAAATTACCTCTTCATCTATGACTCCTTTCACTGAAGTATGGTGGCTGGAAGGGAGGCCAGGATTGGAGAGAAGGACCAAGAGAGAGGCAACAGTATCCAGCAGCAGGCTCACTTCTTTTCACTCTATGGTCATAACTACCCGGGGCTTCTCTGTGGAGATGACAGTCCGGCCAGAGGGAGAATGTAGTGAGGGCCCCGGCCCCTTCAGTCCAGCTGGACCAGTTGATGAGAGGGGTCTGAACCTTGGGGCCTTCGCCTCAAGGGGCAGTCTGCTCTCCAGTGGTCACCTTTGCAGTCGGGGCATGGTCCGGGGGGCCTCCTGTTGCAGTCCCTCCTGAGGTGGCCTGGTTCTTTGCAGTGGTAGCAGGCCAGCTGAGTTGTCAAATTCTTGGAACCCTGAGAGTTAGACCCAGAGTCTATTCCTCTGAGAGCTGCAGCAAATGCTGAAGCCTTCTCTGGATCTCTTTGTCTCCTGTCCTTGGCTCCTTCCTGCTCCCTATTATAAAAGGTTGAGGAGGCAATTTTTATTAAAGTCTCAAGTGAACTATCTGGACCAGAAGCCATTTTTTGTAACTTTTTTCTAATATCTGGGGCTGACCGAGTGATAAACTTATCTTTAAGAACAATTTGTCCCTCTGTCGAGTCAGGAGCTAGGGATGTATGTCTTATCAGGGCTTCTCATAAGTGATCTAGGAAGAATGAGGGGTGCTCTTTCTCTCCCTGTTGGATAGTTGATAACTTAAAATAATTGACTGGTTCATTTTTGCTTCTTAAGCCTTCAGTAATGCAGTACAATAGGTGTTTCCTACACCAGTGTCCAACCTGATCGTCAGGCCAGCGAGGGTCCTGTGTAGGGACAGCTTGTGCTCCAGTAGGGATTTCTAGCTCTCCTGGCTGCCTTTCAGCTGGTGGTTTATAATGTACTATGTTATATTCATCTCCAGCCTTAATGGCAGCCTGTGTTGCAGCTTGTACCTCACCAGAAGTAAGTATCTGATTTAGAATTAGCATCACATCTTTCCAGCCTAATTCAAAAATTTGAGCAAGTCGTCTAAAATTCTCAAAGTACCTGTCTGCATCTTCTGAGAACTTTCTTAAGTCTTGCTTAATTTGTTTTAGGTCACAAAGAGAAAAGGGTATGTGGACACGACCACGTCCAAAAGCATTGTCTACTTCTTGTAAGGGGTATTGTCCTAGAGGAGCTTGAGATAAGGATGGATATAGCCCAGTGGAGTGTTGTATTGTGGCTGGCTTACTCTCAAACCCTGGAGGATAAGGAGGAGGGATCTCAAGCTCCACAGGACAAGTGGGAAAAACTTTTGTCTCAATAGGCAGAGATTCAGTAGGAGTTATTTTAGAAATTTCTACCTCAGTAGGTGGTATTCTAACTAGAGTATCCTTAGAAACTTTGTTCTCAGATTCTAAAAGACAAGGGTGAGAACCCTCATCCATAGGGGTCAGAACTGTTTGGCTTTTCTGAGGCTCACATTTACATTGTGAACACAAATAGTTATTCCTTAAGGCAAAGAAGATTTCAACATATGGTATTTCTATTTTCCTTTTTCTTTACAGTATAATCTTAGTTGTGAAATAGTATCATCATTAATACTTTCCTCTTGGCTCTAGGGGGTAAGTAGGCCACACACATGTGCAGAGAAATATTAAGCTGCTCTTCTTCAGCAAGTGAGGATCGAACATTTTCCACTATTTAAGAATACATTCCAAGGGAGTAAGGGACTCAGATATGCAATTCCCCATCTGCAACAGAAACATGGCGCCTTATGAGTTTCTGTTTTGCTGTACTCCGTCCAGTGCCACTGCTGGCAAACTGGAGGTATAGAACATCCTTGGGACATCTCCCAAGCCTTGTTCCACTCCAGGGTAGGTAGCTATCAACTGAAGAGAGATCCAAAAAATAAGTCAGACTAGAATTAGCTACCCTTACCAGCGCTTGACCTTATTTTCTCCCAGGAATTTGCTCCCTTTCTCTAGTGAGCACATTTAGGGTGCTCAGACTGTATTCCATCCAGTGCCTGCCTTGGCAAGCTGGAGGTATGTAAAAAAGTTTTTTTCTTTAAACCATTGTTAGTGTGCTTTAGACTGTACTGTTTGGTGCCATCGCTGACAAACTAGAATAAGATGCAACTAAAAGATTCGACCCACTGCTTGTTGTTTCTTTGAAAGAGGGGGCTAAGGTTAATGGACAGAATCAGGACACTCTTGCAGGAGATCACATCTAGAAATAGCCAGTCAGAGACTTTTGCCTTGCACCCCAGGCAGAAAGAGTTCTGAAGTATTCTATTAGATTTCTAGTCATTTTAGGTAAGGCCCTGATGAGACCAGGCTGAGGGAGTAGTTCGGTTTGGATCAAAGTTTGCCCCCCGCCAGCACTAAATGGCAGACTTTGTATCTCCGATGCTTGAGCCTTAACATCTGCTGGTATCCCTCTGTCAGTCTCATCTCAAGCTTGCTGATCACTTGAAACTCATAATTCTAGTCATAGTCCACAAGTCAATAAAGACACCTTTATCTACTTTTTATGTGCATGTAAAGGGAAAGGTTGTCTACAGTCCTATTCTGTTTATCTAACATGTGAAGACACATATATGGATCAAGCAGGTGATTGTTAAGTCCTTAACTTGGTTCCCTGAAAGAAGTCACCTGACAACTATCAAAAAGAAGGTCTAAATAAAGTTTAAGTCACTTTAAAAAACATCTAGCTATTACCATATAGCATTCATAAGTCCACAGTCAAAGTTTTTAAGTCTATTATCTATCAGCAAACATTTTTTTGTCTACATGAGAGATGGAACCTATGTCTAGGGGAGACAAGATTTAGGTAGTCTAATTTTATTAAAGACTTTGTTTCTATATGCCATGAGGGGTTCTATCTTGCTGGTAGAGAAAGGGGTCCAACCACATAACTCGACTCGTGATGGAGGCTTATGAAAGGGTTTTGCCGGCATAGTTCAGAGCACTGAGGAAAAGCACATCTGGTGATCACTGGCAAGTTCTCCCTCTCACCTCACTGAGGAGTTTTTAGGTATGGACAAGATGTGGAGATTCTCTCTTGATTACCCAGACGGGCGGTTGGGAGCCAGTTTCTTCTGGGGAACCTTCGGAACCCACCGAAGAGTTGCCTTGGCCAGGGTTCCTCAGTTGTTGTCCCAGTTTCCACTAGTTCCACTCAATTAGAGATCTGTCTCCAAAAGGAATCCAATTGCTTATCTGGTCAACATTCCATGTGTGACTGCAAGTGGGTATTCACCAGAGGGCAACTGGAGAAACCTTTCGTCTGCTTTAAGAGTCACAGCTGCCCTAGTAGCATTTACTGGCTGGCAGAGTAACCACTGTTTGATTAAAATTCTATAAGGAACAGAAAAAAAGCCTGAAGAGATCTATTTTACAGCATTTTAAGCAATAACCCAGTAGAAACATAACATATACAGTGCAAGATTAAAACACAGTTCTAACAAAAGACAATGTACTATAAGAGAAATCAGCAGTTTGCAAATATTTAAAGCATACAACTTAGAATTTAGACCATTTTTGAAGCAAATACTAAAGACAAGGACCAGAATCTGTAGACTAAAGTTAAACCCTGTGAAGCAAAGTTACAATTTGCAGAGAAAAACCAACCTTTTAGAGTTTCTGAAGGAAAGAAAAGTCTTACCTCTGTGCAGTTATCTCGGTGGGACCTCCAATATGACGCAGGAGAGTGAAGGCCTAAATCCCCCACCTGAAACGCGAGTTCGTATTCTCTAAAAATCAAAGAATTAATTTTAGGAATGATAGAGGTTTGAGTAGGAAAATTTTATTGAGAGAGAAAGCTTCTGCCTTAAGAGAGACAGAAGGGGGAACCCAGAAAGTGGTGGTAACCCCCCCACCTCACTTTTTAGAGGGCTTTTATGGAGCAAAGCCACGAGGTGAGGCGGGTCTGAAATAGGGGGCTACCAATAAGGTTTAAAAAAGAGTGGATGGGTTACAATTGACCAATGAGTACAGTGGGGAATTAACAATCAGACAGGAATTTTTGACTCTGACTCTTTGCTGGGGAGGTGGGTTAAAGTCTCAGCCCTCCACCCCAGGAGGTTGGTGCCTTCTTTAGAATATCTGATGGCTGCCTATTTGGAATTATCAATGACAGTTATTTATCCTGTATGAGTGGGATAGCTTTTTTCTGGCAACATTAACCTCCAAGTTGGCTTTCTTGGCTCCCTTTCAAGGGCCAGTCCTATCTATCTGTCTACATATGTCTAGCTGGCTTTCCTACCTATAATACTGGCTTGGCATTTCAGAATTTCCCCAGGCAGTACCAGGGGTCTTTGTTTTTCTTATCTCTGCCTTGGGGAGGAAGGTCTTAGGACACAGGTTGGGGACATTGGCCCTGGGGCATTGCCTAGGTTGGGGTGAGCGGAGGGGAGTGGTCCCATAACCGCAGTTGTACTATCTGCATCAAAGTCAGATCACAATCTATCTCATATCGTTCTCCTTCCTTCATCCTGAAGATACAGGAAATAGAAAGACAAGGAAAACCTTCCTTTTTTTTTTTTTTTTTTTTTGAGACAGAGTCTCGCTTTGTAGTTCAGGCTGGCCCTGAACTCACTATGTAACCCAGGCTAGCCTTGAACTCTTGGCAATCCTCCTACCTCTGCCTCCCGAGTGCTGAGATTACAAGTGTGAGGCATCACACCCAACACTGTGGTGTGTGGTATCAGGGATCGAATTTGGGACCTTACGCTTGCCAGGCAGATGTCTGAATCACTGAGCTAAATCCTGGCCTGAAAAATCATACTTTTTAAAAAGAAATTGTACTTTTTAAATTGTTCTTTTTAAAAGGACTGCAACACCATGTTTGGCAGCACACACTTGTAATCCCAGCACTTTGGAAGCTGAGGCACCAGAGTCACCATGAGTTTGAGGCCAGTTTGGGCTACATACTGTGTTTAAGACTGGCTTGAACTACATAGTGAGATCTTTGTAGATATTCCCAGCTCCAGGCAATAGTGCGTCTCACTACATGAGAATCCACATTTCCTTTTGAGCGTGTACTTTAATTCTGCTTAATCTGTGTATGACTCTCATCGCCATGTCCTGAAATTCTCTGATGAGAGTCAAGAACCTTCTCAGTGGGTCAAATTGAGGTTCCTGTCTCTTTGGGGGAACTCCTCAGGCCCTATCCGGTGGTGATTCATTGCCTCTGACCCTGCAGTCCTTTTGAGATAGATAAGACTGAAATGACCATCTCCCTTTTAGGTCTAATGAAACAGATGGATTTCATAGACAGGTACATCCTGGCCCAGTAAGGACTCCATCCCGGGGGCTCAGTTTCTGCTGGTGATGGACTGAGCAGGGTACTTTGTTCTTTTGTCCTGCAGATCTCTTTCCATTCTTCCTCTATCACGCTCAAGAATTTGCAGAATGCTAATATCTTCCCCAGATGTCCCAAAATTGTGCCAATTTTATGTTTAAAAATCCTCCATCTTTTATTTCCTTTAATCCCATTAAACAGATTTATGACTTAACATTTCCTCAATAGCAAAACTTGCGGGGGTTTTAACCAAGGAAAGTGAGTTAAATCACATGCGATTGTCTATTACAACAAGATTCTTAAAGCTCTAGTGAAAGGGGCTGGTTGAGAATTTCTCTGTGTGCCTGGGGATGAATTCATTTATACCACCTGCCCCAAAGCTATGACATGGCTGGAGCGGGGAGAAAGCTGAGGTTTGTGAGCACATTGTTTTGGAGAAGGATAGCTTGGCAGGAGTTTGTTATTTAATAACCAGTTGCCTTCCGAGCTGGAGAGTTAATCACTACCATTAAGTAGTGAACGCTCCAGGTGAGAAGATGAGAATGGCTTCACATTTGCAAAAGTTTGGAAGTCAAAAAGCTAAAGGGCTGATGTGGTGGAAGCTTGACAAGAATGCTGTTTTCCATTCCAGTTGCATTCCAGCCTCACTGCCTTGCTTTTGGGTTCAGTTCTTTTTTTTTTTTTTTGCTTTTTTTTCTACATGGAAATTTAAACTAAAAAACTATATACCAGGAGACTGGCCCTTTCTGGGTTTTATCTGTCCATCATGTTTGAAAAAGAAATATTTATTACAATAAGCCTGTATAACTTTTGTAATTATAAAAAGCAAATGACATTTTGGAAAACAAAAGAAAACAGTTTGTATTTTCATTCTTGCTTTTTGTGGAGCTCAGTCTTCTGTGGCTAGCAGTAAGAAGCTCAGGGTTCAAGGATGTTTATCCAATTGTGGTAAACAACAGCAGATTCTTGCTTGTGCTTTCTGACTCCATGAAAGCCGAGATCCATGAAGACTGTTTCCAAGTAAGACAGCAAAATTAAAAACAACAAAGAAGATGGAGATGAAAACTCATCATCATTTCAATCCCACTAGGGATTTGTCTCTCAGTTTCCAAAACCACTCAGCACACTTGGCCAGAAATTAATTCTGGTATTGAGAGTCACAGAGTTTAACATACAGGGTGGGCATGGTATGCTCGGTTCAGGGAAGGGTAAATTCAGGGGCTTCTGGCTCAAAGACCCTGCCATTAAAACCTTATCACCTGGGGAGCTTTACAAAACACTGTGGATTCTGATACGATGGCCCTGGAGGAGAGCCAGGTGCTTCTATTGTGTAGCAAAGTCTAGAACCTTCACTCGGCCCCTCCCATTCCAGCCTCTGCGGGTTAAAGCCCTCCTTAAATTGTAAGGAGCACTGAATTTGCCCAGGCAACAGCTGCCCAGGTTCATCCACAATCTCTTAAAGCATCTCCTTTCTCTTCAAGAAAAATCTCCATATTAAATATTAAAATTGTTCTGAAGGCCAGGAATTTAGCTCAGTGGTCCTGGCATCTGTCTGGCAAGCACAAGGTCCCGAGTTCGATCCCCGGCAACTACATACCACAGTGCCAGGCATGGTGTCTCACACCTGTAATCCCAGCATTCAGAAGGCAGAGGCAGGAGATTTGCTGTGAGCTCAGGGCCAACCTGAACCAAAAAGGGAGACTCTGTCTCAAAAATAAATAAAAATACAATTGAGTATGCCACTGAAGCATAAAAAATATTTTGAGCTGAAGGAATTTGAGTTTCTGAAATTCTTTATCTGCTTCAAAAGCAGGATTTCCAAACAACTCAATTAGTATAAATTCCCTTCCCCAGAGCAGCTTTAATATTCTCTCCTCTGAGACAAGAAATCACACTGCACCCAAACAGACATTTTAACAAAGCCATCAGACCTCCCATTTATTCTCCTATGGGTACATTTGTTTATTTACTTATTTATTTGGTGTTTTGTTTTGTTTTTGAGACGGGGTCTCACTTTGTAGTTCAGAATGTCTGAACGTATGGTTTGTTAACCGTAATTTACCTAGGCATCTCTTCGCCCTGCAAGACTGAGGACGCCAAGATAAGAGTAATTAATTTTCAGGATCTACAGGGACATCTAATTGCCCATTTTATAATGTCCAGTTCCAGAAGCCTGGAGTGATGACCTCAGATTCCAGGGAAAGCAGAGCCTTGTGAAATACCCCACGGAGAGGTTACCCCACCAGAGTGGGAGTAATTACTGCTCGGCAGAACTAGGGCTCCTTCCTACCCCAAGCGGGAGTTGTCATCGTGTTGGGGAAAAACAAGTCCCCATCTGTTATGTCAGATTTTTTACTGGTTTGGGTGTAGTGGAAGCTCCTTCTAGAGGTAGTTTCCAGGTTTTTTCTTTTCTTTTTTTTTTTTTTGAGACAGGGTTTCGCTTTGTAGTTCAGGATGGCCCTGAGCTCACTATGTAGCCCAGGCAAGCCTCAAACTCAGCAATCCTCCTGTTTCTGCCTCCCGAGTGCTGGGATGACAGGTGTGAACCACCACGCCCGGCACTGTGGTATGTGGTGCTGATTGCTGGTTCATTGCTGGTGGGCGTGAGTCTCCACGTCCAGCATTGTATGTGGTTACTGGGATCGAACTCAGGACCTTGTGCTTGCAAGGCAGGTGCTGGAACCACTGAGCTAAATCTCCGGCCCCAGGTTTTTTTCTGTCCTAAACAAAGAATTGGTCAAGACAGGTGCAAATGGTAGCAACGTTTTACATTTATTTATGGTAGGGAAAAGAAAGGTTTTGCAGAATGGGCTTGCAAGTCTAGTAAAAGAAGGAAAATAAGTACTTCTACAAAAATAATATTGGGGTACAGTAAGAGAAGACAAAAAGCTCAATATTGACTGTCCAATTGTATTTCTGCTATAAGGCTGGTGCCAGGTCCAGAGCATTCTATCAAAACCCTGCTCAGGTTCTCACAAGAAGTCACACAGAGGGCTTTGGGAATTGTTTTGTGCCTGGGACTTTGTAATTAACGGGTCACATCCACTTCCCAGCCAGCTTTGCCATGCACTTGTTTCATTCATGCCTTATTTTCCTCTGAGAGACACATATCCCCATAACTCTTTATGGGATGCTGAGGGACTGGAATCTGTCTTCACAGAGCTAGTACTTCCTGCTGAAAGCAACTATAGGCCCTACCGGCTGGGGATTATGTGCCCTCCAACAACCTTAGGGTGCTGTGGCTCACTGGTTGGGCTGAAGAAAAAAAAAAATCTGTCAGGACACCATGAGAAAAGAGTGTTTATATATGTCACCTGTTTACGGAGAGAAAACTTGTCAAATTTGTCAGGCGAGTAACTTTACTATTAGGTAACTTTGAGAAGAAGCAGGTCACATTTCCACACTAGCTAGCTACCTTACTCATCATGAAGCTAGCTAAATAACTGTATTCTACAGCCTCATAATGAGAAACAAACTGCTCCCTCAAATGCTAATGGCTTTGCCAGACCTCACACAGTCAGTCTGCAGGTGCTGATCAACCAAACCAGGACTTTATCGGGATTACCTATGCTGCCAGTTGTGCGTACTCCCAACCTTTCCTTTGCTCCCCTTTTCTATAAAAGTCCAAAGTTTCCATTGGCCCCTTGTAAACAGATCTTGAACCTCTTCTTTTTTCCCCCTGGGCTGGCCATGCTGATTCAAGCTCCTTTCCTGTCCTTCACTGCCATTTGTCTGATTGGCTTCAATGAGACAAGTGGCTGAACTGGTTGTTTTGAGAGTCCAGAGTCTGGACTTTTGCTCTAAAACTCCAGGAACAGTAATAGCGGCCATTGCTTTCAGAGTTATCCATCACAGACTTATTTCCCTCCCTTTGTCTCTCACTCTAAATTCTAAAGAAAAGTCACATCTAAGCAATTAAAATGTTAACTGCTAAATAACTGTTCTTGAGAGTTACAGAACCCAGAATTTCTAGTGAGCTTCAGAAGGTGTAGAGCCTCTCCTTATTCTTCAGTCCTGTGCATCAATGAACACAAAGCATGAAAATAGCTGTGAAATTTAACTTGCAGACAAGTAGTGTGTCTGTCTAAAGAATTAGAGGAGCAAGCTCCAAGAGCTGGAAGCTCTTGTTTGGGTGAAAAAAAAAAAGAAAAAGAAGAAGATGCACACAAAACTTAATTTTTCCTGTCCTCTCTCCCAAATACCACCTTCCCTCCCTAGGTATAAAAACCCTTTTGTATACCTGAGTTCCTAAAGATAGTCTTTCTGGAGAGTGATACTCCCTTCCCTCTCTTGCTCCCTTCTCTCATCTTCTTAGGTTCTAGCCCCTGAATAATCCTCCCCACCTTTTCATCAGCTCTCGGCTCAGAATATTGGTCTCTGGGCAGTGAGCGGATGGGCTGAGGTCTGGTAACATGTTCCCAGCGCTCCAGTCTGTGATCCCACCACCTATACAGTACCTAATATATAGGAGCTCCTTAAAAATAGTTTTATTTGGTTAAATGGATGGATGGACTAAAAATTTTGTTTTCTAAATTCCTCTATTCAAAATATTTAAAAATATTTAATATTTTAAAAATATTTCATGTACTATCCCTCTCTGCTGAGTCCTGAATTTCCAAGGGGCCGCATACCACAAGTACACATCAGTTAAGTTCTGTAGAAGACATGGTGCTTCTGTCACTGCGGATCTCACCAGTAATGTGGCTACAGTGTGCTGCCTGCAAATGTGCCGTTTGGTGCAGGACACAGCTCGGGTTCAGGGAAACACTTCTCAGTAGGTCTCACCCTATTCTTCAAAACAAGAGGCAGCTGAGCCCAGGCTTGTGGGTTGTGCTGTACAAACTGGACACAGATACAGCTTCAGAATCCGGGAGGACTTGAGAACCAGAAGTGCTTCAGTTAGACACATGACTAATGAATTACCTTGTAAAATCCATTCTCCTGGATGAGACAGATGAAATAGATTCTCACATAATAAAGTATTACTTTTCTGTGGCCCTGAAAGTCCATTTCCCTGTATCTCTTCATTTTCCATTTTGTGGCCCAGAGATACTGGAGCACAGATGCATTATTTGCAGTGGTTGCCTCTGATATATGAAGAACATTTTGGAACAGTTAAATAACTCATATTACACTTAAATTTGCATCCATAGAGGAAACAAAGGTAAGGCAGAAAAGAGACAAAGAAGATTATAATTTAAACATCACACTTTAAGAAGATAGCAACTTTAGGGTACAGATCAAGTTAACCAAAGTTATCCATGTCTATACTTACGGGATTTGTTTTGCCTCTTTTTTGAAGTTTATCCCACCCCAAATCCCTGAAAATACTTTGGGTCTGTAAATTAACTTAGTTGATAAAATAGAGGACAGAAACCTGACCTTAAGAAATACAGACCTGGCCTCTGCCTTGCTCCTGTAAAGTGGGCTATCTTTTCACCTGTGAAATAGCCATTGTTTTCATTTCTTTAGATAGAACATATTCTTCTGTAAACCAAACCCAAACTTTCTACAGGCTCACAAATTCCACAGATTTCCACTCCCCCACTCCTGAGTATAGTGTACCTCTTTCTTTTTTTTTTTTTTTTTTTTGCTTTTTGGAGACAGGGTCTCGCTTTGTAGTTCAGGCTGGCCCTGAGCTCACTATGGTGCCCAGGCAAGCCGCCGCGAACTCAGCAATCCTCCTGTCTCTGCTTCCCGAGTGCTGGGATTACAGACGTGAGCCACCACGCCCAGCATTATATGTGGTAACCGGGGATCGAACCCAGGTC
>PVIC010036289.1:0-18636 GCA_004025085.1 Thryonomys swinderianus
TTTTTTTTAGTTATGTTTAGATTACATAATTTTGTTCAAGTTTTCTTATCAAATCATTAACCACAGCTTACCAAAGGTAGTACACATCTTTAGGACACAGACCAAAGGTAGCTGGAAATGATTTCTTTAGCAAAGAGGGAAAATTGACATTACAGAACTCTATCATTGAGAATATGGAAAATAAGTGTCATAAGTGTTCATTATCTATTCATTTACCAAGACAGTTTTTCACTCAAGAAATCCTATTTTTAGATGACTGTTCGTTCAGTTGAATAACTTCATGTTAACAAAGGAAATCTGTTCCATTTGATATGAGCTCTGATTTAAAGCCATAAACTGAAGGAAAAATTTTAAAAATACATAGACATAGACAAGAAATTTACTCATCCTGCTTGACAATGGAGAGACCAGCACCAAAGAGTTGTATTGTGTTCTGTCTGAAAATAATAATGTCTCATTCAAAGGTGGATTAAAAAATTATGGCAAAATCAGTCAGAAAACAGAGTCCCTCTGAACTAGTGCCCCAGAATATTTCAAAGCAGCTCTTTGGATAATGTGTTTGTTCTGAAGTCATTACATTTCTTTTACTTCTTCTATTTCTAAAATCTTAAGTTATATATACCATTTATGCTTCATAGTTGTTCCTGCTATTTTAGGGTGAAGTATGAAGTATCCCAAAATTAGTCGAAAGGCTTCAGATAAAGCGTGCTTCAATATAGGTGAGTATTTAAAATGGAGGAAAGTCCAGAATGTTTTGCCTAACAGGACACCACACTGACTCTTCTGTCTGTTTTCACTATTTATTTAGCAAGTAAGGCACCCCTGGGAAATTCAGCAAAACCTACTTTCAGAGGTTGGCAATATTTTCCCAGGGAACATTTTCTGTATTCCACTTTGAAAGAGGGATTACAGTTTAATATGCTCACTCTGAATATCTTTTCTTATTACCTAATTGGTTGAAGTTATTAAAAAAACTTCTCAGCGAGTTGAGTTTCAATTCACACCTTGTAAAAAATGTTAAAATATGCACACAGAAAGACTCTGGTAACATAAAAAGCAGTGTTACTCTTTAGAATGACTCATTATAGCACATAAAGTATGGCCTGAAACTGGACTCAGACTGAACAGTCTCCTCCGTGGGACTGGTGAAACACAACATTTCACATCAATCTTTTGGTTTTCACTTAATACAGCTTATTATGGACCAGATGACTTGACTGTTCTGCCATTTCCTGCATAATTCTTGCAAGACTCAAAATTTTCTTTTTTAAAAAGTAAAATGTCATACTAGTAAGGTACAGAGTTGCAAGGAGAAATGTTAAAAGTAATTTTGGATTCATTTAGACAGTTTCTAAACTCCAGGTGAAATAACTCATCAGTGAACTGTTTTAAGGAGATATTTAAATAACTCACCTATAATTCCCTTATGTATCTCATTATAATTACCTCAAAAGTAGGACTGAGTAATTTTTCTGCATTTTGATGCAGATAAAGGGAAGAGGTATTTAATCCACAAGAAGTTCAAATCAAATATCTAGTGTCTACAGAGGTACACTGCCTAATTCTTATGCTTCTATGCAATGTTTTCAAATATTTAGTCCAATAATGTGTTTTATCTGCTGTGATACTGATATAAGATATTAATATGCTTTGATAGGTTTAAAAAGAGCTAGTACTTCAGCATTACATATTGTTTTAAAGATGATTATTGAATATGAATCATGCCACACTGTAAAATGTCCAGACTTCATATCACTATGCTCCCATATGCTTATTGAAAAGAAGAAGCCAAATAGCTCTACATTTACCCGGCATAGTTTCCATCCACCCTACACACACTATCTGTTGAGAATTTCTAGTTGTTGTTAAGCTTCTAGTGTCTAAACTGTGTTTTATTCTGTTCAGCCTCTATCCCTCCATACTGACCTCTGTGTAATCGCGGGTTTTATATTTTGATTCTTTTGGTATGGTATCCCTTATATCTTTTATCTTCTTTGAAATAAGAGCTATTAGTTGAAAGTTCACATATTTAATGGAAAATAGAGTGGCTTTGGAAATGAACACAAGGTATATCATACATTTATTCCTTGATAACAGCTTAGTCAAGGACCGTGGTATGGAAATTTTTAGTCATTTTTCAGGAATCTTCCACTTAATCTGTTAATTTAAGTTTAATTTATGTCAATGAAAACATCAAAAATTGACAGAGGGACAAAAAAGATGCTGTTTTACCAAGTATAGACTATATCATACAGAATTTCTTCAGGAGCAACAATAGACACAGCACAGCCAAGGACTATGTTCAAAGCCTATTTCTATAGAAGGAAAAAGCTGTGTGTCACTAGTTCTACTCTAGTTTACTAGCTTCTAATTTCAACCATTATTTAGTTGATTTTTACAGAAATACTGCTTCACTATGTACAGTGTGTAATAATAATAGTATCATTTCTCTACACAAATAAGTTACAGTATCTTCTAGTATTCATTTAGCTTTGCTTCATATTCTGTGTGACCAAACTCAACCTCTAGAATGTAATCGATAGATGTTATTACCCAGCTATTTTGGTTTAGTGGCTTTGTTGTAATCTTTATGTATTATGTTAGTGCTTGAAATATTGTATTTTCCAATTATTTGGAGTACTAAATCTTCTAACTCTTATTTCAAAATGGTCATAGAATCTGACTTTTCTCTAAAGGAGAAAAGTCTCTTTCATTTTAGGAATAACTTTGCTATTTATGTATCCATCTCCCCAGGCATATGTTTTTGTATAGCATATACCTATATTTTCTAATGTCCTATAAATAATGATGGCATATTTCTAGCCCAAGACCTTAATCTAAAGTACTTATTAATAGGCACTCAGATTCACCAAACTTGGAGTCCCTCATTAATGATGAGAGTAACTTTGGAAAAATTACAAGGAAGCAATGATTTTTCCTGATGATGTTGAAAGTACACAGTCACATGCAAAGTAAAGTTAAAAACTATTTGGCTGCTAGTATAAGTCATTCATAAGTTGAATTTATTTTGCAAAATAATTGTAAACCTCTCCTGGGTTGTCTTTTCAGACAATGAAAAACTATGTCCATTTTCATAATAAGTATAGAATAAAGTGATCTACATTTAGAAAAAATATATATATACATTCATTAGTGCATGGAATTTTAATTTATTTACAACACTCTAATCAAGTTAATAGGTATAAAACAAAAAAATAACTTAACCAGAGCCACAGTCAGGAAAACTGCAAATATTGGTGAATTATTTTATCCATAATTCTGTTCAACCATAAAAAATGCAAATACTTGAATAAAACTGAAATAATAAGCATAGGAAACCTACAAAAGATAGGCTTTTAGATTATTTTTCTTAGAAGTAATATATTACAACTATTAAATAGAACTTATAAACAAGTACCTATTCTGATACCAAAATCAAATACCACAATGAAGATCTCAGATCATGTTATAAATTCTAATTTTTACTTCATGAAATAGTACAATTGATTGTTTGGCCAAATGTTACACATTGAATTAAATTGTGTCATATGCTGGTACAAATTCTCAATATTGTATATGGTTATGATGTATATATATAAAATGTACCAATAAAGATTCAAATAAAAAAGTGGGCAATCTGGAAGGAAAGAGGAATGTTGTTAATTTAAATTAAACTGATAAGTGAATGTACACTTCAGATTTTCTCAGTGTTTTGACATTAATATATAGTGATTCTGTAGTAGTGCTGATTATAAATATTCAAATGCTTAGTTAAAAAATTTGCTACAAATGCCAGATGTGGTGGCTCACGCCTGTAATCCCAGTACTCGGGAGGCAGAGACAGGAGGATTGCTGAGTTCGTGGCGGCTCGCCTGGGCACCATACTGAGCTCAGGGCCAGCCTGAACTACAAAGCGAGACCCTGTCTCAAAAGCAAAAAAAAAAAAAAAAATTGCTACATATCTTGTGGCCCAATTTAGAAAATCTGCCCATCGAATACACTTTCACCAAATTGAATGAATAACTGTCCATAAGTTAAATTCATTTTAAGTCACATTCTGGTTTGATTCCATAATAGACTTACAACAATAAAACAAATGCTTATGCAAATAAAAGCACCACAACAAGAGCCAAACCGGATGTTTTTGTTTGCAAGTCTAATGGTGCTGCAATCAAGAATGTTTATAGCTCTGAGACACCAATCAGAATACAGCAGTGGGGCAATTGGATCATTGGATCAATTTGGATCATTCTCCAAAATAGACTACATACTAGTTCATAGAACATGCTTAAGTAAGTGCAAAGGAATTGAAGTTATCCTCTGTATAGTGTCAGACCACAGTGCCTTGAAATTGGAGCTGAATAGCAAAAGAAATCCCAAGATCCTCACAAACACATGGAAATTGAATAATACTCTTCTGACCAACCAATGGGTCACAGAAGAAATCAGGAAAGAAACAGAACAGCTTTTACAATTAAATGATAATCCCAGTACAATTTCCAGAAATTTATGGTATAAAATGAAAGCAGTTCTATGAGAGAAATTCATAGCAGTAAATGCCTACCCCAGGAAAATAGAGCAAGCTCAAATAAATGACCTAATGTGGAACCTTAAACTACTAAAAAAAGAGGAGCAAGACAAACCCAAGTTTGTACTAGGGAGGAAATTATATGGATCAGGGCAGAAATTAATTCAATGGAGACTAAGAGAATGATACAAAAAAATCAATGAATCTAAGAGTTGGTTCTTTGAAAAGATTAACAGAACTGACAGAACCCTAGCCAGCCTTATCAAACAAAGGAAAGAAAAGGCTCAAATCCATGTTCTTAGGAATGAAAAAGGGGAAATCATCACTGATCCAATGGAAGTCCAGAGGATAATAAACATGTATTTTGAAAATGTGTACTCCAAAAAGATGGAAAATCTAGAAGAAATGGGCAGATTCCTAGACTCATATGAACTTCCAAAGCTGAGAGGAGGATATAAAAATGTTAAACACCCTAATATCAATCTGTGAAATTGAACATGTAATAAAAAAATCTACCCACAAAGAAAAGGCCTGGTCCTGAAGGCTTTACCACTGAATTCTAAAAAACTTTTTAAAGAAGAGTTAATGCCACAACTTCTCAAACTCTAATGAAATTGAAAGGGAGGCAGTATTCCCATATTCATTCCTTGAAGCAACCATTATCTTTATTCCAAAAGGAGAAAAAGAATCAACCAAAAAGAAAACTACAGGCCAATCTCTCTAATGAGCATTGATGCAAAAAATCCTCAACAAGATATTGGCAAACAGAATACAGAGAACTATCAAGAAGATCATACACCCAGATTAGTTGGACTCATCCCTGGGATGCAAGGATGGTTCAACATATTTAAATCAATAAACATAATTCACTATATCAACAGACTCAAGGACAAAAACCATATGGTCATGTCAACAGATGCAGGGAAATTGTTTTACAAAATCCAACACACACTCATGATCAAAAACCCTACAGAATATTGAAATAGGTGGACTTTATACCAAACTAATAAAAGCTATTCATGAGAAAAGAACAGCCAGGATCATCCTCAATGGTCAAAAACTGAGACCTTTCACAAGAAATTCAGGAACAAGACAGGGATGTCCACCTTCACTGCTCCTATTCAATATCATGCTAGAAACATTAGACACAGCAATTAGACAAGAGAAAGAAATAAAAGAAATAAGGATCAGAAAAGAAGAAGTTAAACTGTCATTATGTGCTGAGGACATGACACTCTAGAAGATCCTAAAAACTCCAACAACAGATAGACTTAATCACCAAATTTAGTAGCATAGCTGAATACAAGGTCAATGCTCAATAATCAATCACAGTTTTATACACAAATAGATTGATTGAGAAAGAAATTGGGGAGTCAGTTCCTTTTACAATAGCACCCAGACCTAGGAGTCAATCTAACAAAGTAAGTAAAGGAACTCTACTGTGAAAACTACAACACTCTGAAAAAGAAGACTGAAGAGGATAACAGAAAATGAAACCACATCCCTTGCTCCTGGCTAGGGAGAACCAACATCATCAAAATGGCTTTACTCTCACAACTACTACATAGATTTAATGCAATCCTGATTGAAATCCCAAAAGCCTATTTCATAGATCTAGAGAAAATCAACCAAAAATTCATCTGGAACCACAAGAGACCTAGAATAACAAAAGCATTTCTAGGAAACAAGGAAATGGCTGGGAGTACTGCTACCCCAAACTTGAAACTACTACAAAGCCACTGTGATAAAAATGGCATGGTAACTGGCAAAGAAACAGACCTGAGGATCAGTGGAACAAATCAGAAGATCCAGAAACAACTCAAAATGCAAAAAACCACCTTATCTTTGCCAAAGGAGCCAAATATCCTCAATGGAGAAAAGATAGCCTCTTTAACAAAGAGGCGCTGGAAATACTGGGTTTCGACCTGTTAAAGACTGAAGCTAGATCCATCTCTTCACGGTGTACTAAACTAAAATCAAAATGGATAAGATATTTAAATATTAAAACAGAAACTCTAAACCTGCTGCAAAACTGGTTAGGTAGCACTCTTGGAGGCATTGGCTTAGAAAAACATTTTATGAACAAAATCTCTATAGAACAAGAACTAATAAAAGATATCAACAAATGAGATCTCATCTTACTACAAAACTTTGGAACAGCAAAAGAAACCACTGTCAGGGCAAAAAGGCAACCAAGAATATGGGAAAAAATCTCTACCAGAAGTTTCTCAGACAAAGGGTTAATATGTAGAATTTATAAAAATATCAGCCCTTCCAAATTTAAAGGCCCAATTCAAAAATGGGCATTTGAAATGAACAGACACTTTTCAGAGGAAGATGTAAAAGCAGCTAAGAAGTATATAAAGAAAATCTCAACATCACTGGCCATTCAAGAGATGCAAATGAAAACAATACTTGGATTTCCTTTCACTCCACAAATAGCTGTTATCTCAAAATTAGCCACCAAGACATGCTGGCAAGGTTGTGGATAAAAAGGAATCCTTTTCCACTTTTGGTGGAAATGTAGACTGGTACGACCATTATGGAGATCAGTGTGGGGATTCCTCAGTAAACTAGGATTAGACGTCCCATTTGACCCTGTTATTCCCCTGTTAAGGCTATACACAGAAGAATCACAAGATTCATATCACAGTGACATATGAGCAACCATGTTTATAGCAGCTCAGTTTATGATAGCCAAATCTTGGAAACAACACAAAAGACCATCAACTCTAGACTGATAAAGAAGATAAAGAAGATGTGGGTTTAAAAAAAAAATAAAAGAGACTATTACACTGTCATAAAGAATGAAAAAAAATTGAGTCATTTATACTCAAATGGGCATGCCTTTAGGACACACTAGTAAGTGAAATAAATAGGTCAAAGATATGCAAATGCCATGTATTTTCTCTGGTATGAGAATATGAACATGTAATTGAATTCTAGAAGGTATGATAGATTTTGTGAAATAGGAAATATTCAAAGGGAAAGGGGTAGGGAAAACTAATGAGGGAAAAGAAGAGAGATGTTCTTAAAAAAGAGAAAGATGGAAGCATATATATATATAGGATGTGGGGGACTTAAAGGTTGGGGACTAAAATGCATATAAATGAGAATTAATTCATGTCATATACGGATACAAATTCTCAATGTTGAGTGTAATCATTACATGTATATAAAGTGTACCAATAAAGAATTCAACTTAAAAAAGAAAATAATGTATCCTTAAAATATACCAATAAACTCACCTTTAAAAGAAGAATAAAATCTATATACATAACCTTTTAAGTAGCAAATAATTTCAAATAGCTTTGTAGAAATAACAGATAATGAAGCAATGCTGGGAAGAAAATAAAGCTGCCAATGGAGCACCTTAAGGAATGTATATCCTTAGGTGTAAATATTCTTGACTCCAACTAGGAAACATGATTATCTTTTGAAATCTGTCAGACAGTCTGAAAACTAAATCCACAGTTTAAGTGCCTTGGGTCTTTTGTACCTCACTGTACATAACTGAAAACCCAGGTGCTGGGCCTCAGTGTGCAACAAGGTAAGTAACAGCTGCAGGAGCAATGAAAGAGCAAAAGACATAGAGCAGCAGCTTCAGTGAAGCTGGATCTTTGGCTGCAGTAGCCTCTCACTAGGTCATTTCTGACTTTGAGTCAACCAGCCATGGACAGAAATACTAAAATCAAACATCTAAATAAACCTCTCCTTCTTTGAAAATGTGTTGGGTATTTTGTTTTGGCAAAGGGAAAGGACTAATATAAATCTTTTTAAAATATTCCTTACAGGATGAGGTCCCATTGGTTGATTCTTTCTGCTAGTTCTTGTGCTATAGAGGTTTTATTCATGAAGTCTCTGCCTAAGCCAATGTCTCCAAGAGTTTTACCTAACCTGTTTTCTAGCATGTTTATTGTTTCTGTTTTAAGTCTCAAATCCATTCTGAATTAAGTTTTGTGCATGATGAAAGAGATAGGTCTAGCTTTAGTTTTTGGCGTGTTAAAGCCCAATTTTTCCAGCACTATTTGTTAAAGAGGCTGTCTTTCCTCCATTGAGGATATTTGGCTCTTTTGTCAAAGATAAGGTGGCTTAGTGAATTCAGGGTAATTTCTGGATCTTCTAATCTATTCCACTGGTCCTCGGGTCTGTTACTTTGCCAGTATCATGCAGTTTTTATCACAGTGGCTTTATAGTAGAGTTTTAAATTGGGGATTGTAATACCTCCTGCCATATCCTGGCTAAATCCACAATGGATTCAAGACTTAAAACATTAAAACAGAAACAATAAACATGCTAGAAAACAGGTTAGGTAAAACTCTTGGAGACGTTGGCTTAGGCAGACCTTATGAATAAAACCACTAGAGCACAAGAATTAGCAGAAAGAATCAACAAATGGAATCTCATCCTACTAAAAAAGCTTCTGCACAGCAGAAGAAATCACTGGCACAACTAAAAGACAACATGGGAAAGTCTTTACTAGCTGTTTGTCAGACAAAAGGCTATTATCTACAATATACAAGGAACTTAAACAAATCAGTCTCCCCAAGTTTAAAGATCCAGTTCAAAAATGGGCACCAGAAATGAAGAGACACTTCTGAGAGGCAGAAGTCAAAGCAGCCAAGAAGCATATGAAAAAATGTTCAAAATCACTGGTCATTTGAGAGATGCAAATGAAAACAGCACTGAGATTCCATCTCACTCCATAAAGAATGGCTGCTATTGTGAAATCAACCAACAATAAATGCTGGCAAGGCTGTGGGGAGAAAGGAACCCTTCTCCACTGTTGGAGGGATAATAGACTTATGCAACCATTGTGGAAATCTGTGTGGAGATTCCTCAGAAAACTAGGACTAGGGGTCCCGTTTGACCCTGCTATCTCTCTGCTAGGAATATACCCAAAGGAATTTTAAAAATCACATTGGAAAGACAGATGTATACCCTTGTTCATAGCAGCTCAGTTCATGATAGCCCAATCTTGGAAACAACCCAAATGCCCATCAACTGGAGAGTGGATAAAGAAGATATGATTTTTTTCTTTTAATGGAGTATTATTCTGCCATAAAGAATGACAAGATTCATTCATTTATGTACAAATGGATACACCTGGAGGATACACTAATAAGTGAAATAAATAGATCACAGATATGCCAATACCAGATCTTTTCTTTGATATGAGCATCTGTAGATGTAAAGGAGCTCCAGAATGTATGATATTTTTTGTAGAATGGGAAGTATCCAAAGGGAATTTGGTGTGGGTAAATAATGAGGGGAAGGAATAAATATTATTTGGAAAAAAATAAAAGAGCATGTATATAGGGGGTGAGGGGGCTGTGGGTAGGTAGGGATGTGGGTAAAAGTGAGAATTGACCTGTGTCACATACTGGTACCAATTCCACAATGTTGTGTGTGATTGTGAGCTGTATATAAAATGTACCAATAGGGAATTCAATTTTTAAAAAATATTCTTTACAATAGGTCTTCCGAAATGTTAGGTGAATCTTCTATCTTTATTCTAAATTTTCACAAATTAAAACCTTTTAAATATAATCATTTAGTCCTCTTCTCATTTTCTAGGTAGCCATGCTCATATTTTATGTTTTGGTATTTTTGTCTTCAATAGTAAACTATAATAGTGTTCTGTTTCAAACTCAGTCAGTAACTTTTTGAAATCTCAAATACTATATTACTTTTATCTCAAATTAAATACTAATTTTCCTGGTATATACTATATACATGCAGGTATCAGGCAGGAATCTTACTAACATTTTGTCATAAACATTCTCTTTTTGCAGTTAGTCAGTTGTAAGCTAAGATTGAAAGAAGTGTATCAGAAATAATGGGTCACAAACAACATGTTTCATTGGAGTTATGTGATAGCGCCACTTCAGGTACCAGGCTTTTAAGAAATGTCATCACAGGATGCAAAATGTATGTTGAAGGTTATGATCCTGAGACCAAACTTCAGAATTCTCAATAGAAATCATGCAGTTCTTAAGTGAAAAGAAAAAGTGTGTCAATTAAAATCCAGTACCAAGGCAATGGTCATTAAGAGTTTGGACCCAAACTGCAAAATTGAGTAAGCTGAGTTTGAGAGCTATGCTGAATTCTGATTATTACAAGAAGTTGGTAGTTTATGATACAATGTGTACATGTAAAAAGCATCCTGAGAAGTCTACAGTGTTCTTATGCACTGTGACCATGATGACAATACTCTGTATCACACACTTTCTCTTATGGAAATTCCTGTCAAACAAAATCCTTACAGTGTGTCTAGATCTACCTCGTTCACTGGTTCTGACACCAAGAAACTTCCAGTCCTCCCCAAAGTTGAAATGACTACCACGGGTCCATGCTCTGAATCAGTCAGGATATCCAGGGGCCAGGACAGTGCAAATAAAAACATACATGAAGGAACACCTCCACGCTGCAGAGTGTCTGAATAATGGAAAGAAAGAGGAGTGTTTTGAGGACACTAAAGCTAATGTGTCTTTTACTGTAATAAGTATTAAAACTTAGTCATTATCTTTTGGATCATATTTCATAGTATTGCCTGTCTACTTTGAAAGAAACTTGATTTGTTGAAATCCACCACCAATCACACCTGACATTTCTATTTACTTTTTTTTTTCCTCTGTTACTAAATGGTTGTCTTTGGGCTGAAGGCTATGGATATTTTGAATACTTAAAACACACAGTGTTTAATAATAATATAGCTTTTTAAAAGTACCCCAGATAGCTGGGCATGGTGGCTCACGCCTGTAATCCCAGCACTCGGGAGGCAGAGACAGGAGGATTGCTGAGTTTGAGGCTTGCCTGGGCTACATAGTGAGCTCAGGGCCAGCCTGAACTACAGAGTGAGACCCTGTCTCAAAAAAAAAAAAAAGTACCCTTGATTATCGTTGACATTTCAAAGAATCTATACCTTTCTTTAATGAAGTAAATATTTCACCGTGAAATCTTCATACTTCAAACTTTCAATATGCCCTATATATCTTAGTTCAAACCTCATGTCTTAGATCAAAACCTTCTGTTTGTGTGATATAATTATCTTCTTTGTATTTGAGTTACAGTCGTTTGATGTCTTAAAAGACAAATAGCAGCTAATAGGACTAATAGGATTGGCCCTTTAAATTCTAATGACAGAGAGATCAATATAGCTCATTTCACAAAGTAAATGAGCCAGCTTTATTTAAGAGAACAATAAAGTTCAATAAGTATTGTGAAATTATAAGAGGAGCCCTATTTGGTAATACATCAGTAGGTAAGTAGCTTGATTTTTCCATGTAATTAGTGGGAGTAGATCATATGTATGTTTTTAATAAGTTAAGCATGGACTAAGAAGCATGGACATGAGGTACATAAGGGGACTGGGAGTCTAATGAGTATATAGTAGGTATCATAACATTTGTCAGGAAAATGTTGTTATTTACAATGATTTATTAACTGACTTAAAATTAGTTAATTCTATTTACATTACTTGAGTGTTGATATCTATCTTTGTATAAAGGCATTGGAAATCAATCAGAAATACATTTGTACTTCTTTAGCAATAGTATTATCTCAGGAACTGATTTGTATAGACACACAGGGAAGGGGTTCAAAAGGACCAGAAGGATACAAAGAAATGGCAAATGCTAAGAATCATTTTACCTAAAAGAGAGCACAATTTACATTCTTATAAAACAAATGCAAGGTTTAAAAGCATTGTTTATGGAAGAGGCATATAGAAGTAGTGGAAACATGCAATTATTTTTTCTTCCTGAGGAAGACAGAACAAATGGAAAACAGAAGGCTTGTTTTTGTAATAACACAGTTTTTGGAAGTACACAATTAGGTAGAAGGGAAGAAGGATGTGATAACCCCTATTAAAACTTCAAATTTTGCAATGGGACCATCATAAAAGAAAGGATTTGTTGAAGTCCTATCATATGCCTTCCATTTTGTTAAGCACAGATGGTAACATAAACTGTACCATTTTTTTTAATCTTTGCTTTTCTTTAATTTTATTTTATGCTGGGGATTGAGTGCAGGGATTCCTATAGACGAGTGTTATACAGCTGAGATATACCCCTACCCACAAGTTCACTATTTTTAGAAATTAAAACATTGAAAAAATATAAACTTAGAAGTCTTAAAGACAAATATATAATGACACAAGCCAGTAACATCAGTGTTAGATTAAAAGTTCCATGAAAACAAGGATTCAACTGCTCTTACTCACTTGGTAGCCCTAGAAATTCTAATGCCTGATTCTGAGTATAACCTTTATTTTACAGGTGTATAGATTCTGTCAGATACTATTCTAAGCATATTAAAAATCGTAACTGTTCACTTAAATGTATTAATTATCTTATGGAGATGTATTATCACAATTTAAATATGCAAAGAAGAAACAGTTACAGGTCATATAACACAATTTAAACAATTTGTTAGGTGGGAGTGGTAGTATATAACTGTAATCCCAGCACTTGAGATGCTCAGGCAGGAGGACTGTTACAAATTTGAAGCGATCCTGGATCCACAGTGAGTTCAAAACCAGCCTGAACTACATAATGAGACACTGTTTCAACCAACCAATCAACCAACCAACCAACCAAACAAACAAACAAACAAACAAACAAACAAAGTAATTGTTTCCTAGGTCATTCTTTAATGGCTACCCAGTCTACTCCTTAATTAACTGAAGTTAAAATGCCCATTATTAGAGCTATATACTATGCAATCAAGAAAAAGGTATCTTTGTTTAAATTCTGAAAGTTTCAGAATCAAAAGGAATTACTCAGGTCAAAATCTAACAAAGGAATAATCAATGAAGCTGGGAGGTCACAACGAAAGAGCTCTCATGTGTATATGCTTGATAACAATAACTATCAGAATCACTACAAGAAGCAATTCTTGCACAGAGATCACAAGATACTGCCAGAGAAAATACTTTTGCAAGGTCAGTTGCCTAAATACCTTGCCTGCTTTGGACTAATGCCTTCTTTCTTACTGATTCTAATTTCCAAGGGTTATTATTTTCAAATAATCTATGGAGTCCTCTCATTTTCCTTGAACGCACTCATAGTTTACCATGTTATGCTTGCTCCTATCACAATTTTACTTATGAAGAAACTATTTTTAAGCATCTCATTCTGCCATTTAGATTAACAAATGACAAGTTTGTTGAAGAAAGTACAACTTGAAGGCAGAGGAAAAGTTAAGCAGGCAAAGTAAAGCCAAAGTTGAAAGAACATGAAGCAAAACAGTGCTCATTATAATCTAGCACCTAAATTAAACAAATACTGGAAAATGTGAGAATGACCACTTCCTGCCCCTAAGCAGGAAGTCCGATATGCGAAGAATCTTGACCTAACTTTAATCAGACGTTAATTAAACCCACCTTGTCTTCTGATGGAAAAGTCCTTTGGACTTTGAAATTTCTGTCTGGTGCATGTTGATTAAAACAAGTAATCAACAAAGTATACATGTAGAATAACTGTTAATTAGTTTGACCTTTTCCTCTGTTTTGTAAGAGACTATGAATATTAAATGGAATTCTGCATGTAAATTTCATTTAAAAAATTGGTCTCTCAATAAGTAATTAGAACCTACTTAGAAACCTATTTGTAAGATAAAGCCATGAGCTAAAACAGAGTACAGTGAATGGGGACAGACCAGAGACTTAATTAGTGTAGTTATCACCAGTGGACTGATGCTGAAGAATAACAGGACATATGCTCAGTGAAGAGAGAAGAAATAGTTTCAAAGAATTTAGAAAAACTCTAAACAGTATGAAACCCTGTTGTAAATATTTAAGAACATTATTGGGAATCAGAGAATAGCAAAATTAAGTGGTTGAAAAAGTAGAAAAGGTGCCTTATTGTATCAGTCACAGAAAACAAATTTAATTTTTAATTATTTGTAATAAGGAAAAATAATTAAAAGGTGCTACAGAAATCTAGAGTAATTAGACATTCTACTTCATCCTGAAACTGATAAATTAATAAATGAGTGAATAATGAATGATAACTAGTATGTATGAAGTAACTAGCAGTCATAAAGCATCTTTACCTTACATTTATTAATATGAATTAGTGACTGGGGACTCAGCTCAGTGACATTGCACTTGCCTTGTAAGACAATTTCTGAGTTTGATCCTTGGTACCATACACACACACACACACACACACACACACAAACACACACACACACAAAGAGCAGTATGAGTGTTCAATTCACAGGTGAAGACAATGGTATATTTAAAGTTTTCCAGTGTCAGAGCTTAGATATTAGAAAGAGATGAACTGATGCTATTTCACACTTTATACTAAATCACATTTAGATATATAACCCCAATGATGATAGTAAAGTCACTCACACACTGAGTAGAACTCTAAATGCTTCATATCACAAGAAGTTTCATAGCAATGAAGTATATTTCATAGAGATAGAACTAAAAATTCAAGACCCATGGAGTATGGTGGCTTCACATTTCCAAGTATTTTCATTCACTTTTCTCTGACACTCAACACTTTCACGTTAACATTGCTCAATGTCTTTTTTTTTTTTTTTGAGATAGGGTCTCACTTTGTAGTTCAGGCTGGCCCTGAGCTCACTATGTAGCCCAGGCAAACCTCAAACTTAGCAATCCCCCTGCCTCTGCCTCCCGAGTGCTGGGATTACAGGCGTGAGCCACCACGTCCGGCACTGTGGTATGTGGTATTGATTGCTGGTGGGCATGAATCTCCATGCCCAGCATTCTATGTGGTTACCGGGATCGAACTCAGGACCTTGCACTTGCAAGGCAGGCACCGGAACCACTGAGCTAAATCTCCAGCCCAATGTCCTCATTTTTTAAGGAAAATAATTTAATCTCATGCAGTCAGATAAGAAGAAATAAACTACTAAGTTTTTCTCCCACCACATGGTAAATGCTTTAACAATATTTGGTGGTCTAACCTAGTTAGCCTTATTCCAAATTTTACCTTAGGCAGCCATGGAGTTCTTTTTTTTTTTTTTTTTTTAATGTGTTTGTTCTTTAATGTGTGATGCTAAGCTAGATTCGGAACTGTTTCTTGAAAAATCAAATAATTTATAGTTAGAATACATTTGGCAAGCACCACACACTCCTTGGAGTTTTGGAACCCCTAATGAATTAGAGATTTCTAAAGTTCAGCTCTGAAGTCAGTTTAATTTGGCATCTACTAAACTCATTTGACTAGGAAATGCTTTCTTCTTAAAAGAAAAAAAAGTATCATATTGACTAAAAAGACTTGCCCACCAAATCAGAAGGCTCATTTTTTTCATGAACTTTTGCTTTTTAATCACCATGGGATTTTGACCAGTTTCTTATCATTCAGGAAAACTGAGGGAGAGGAAGCCCACTCAGGGTTTTTTGCTTTTTGGAGACACAGTCTCGCTTTGTAGTTCAGTCTGGCCCTGAGCTCACTATGGTGCCCAGGCAAGCCGCCGCAAACTCAGCAATCCTCCTGTCTCTGCCTCCCGAGTGCTGGGATTACAGGCGTGAGCAACCACGCCCGGCATTGTGGTATGCAGTGTTGATTGTTGGTGGGCGTGTCTCCATGCCCAGCATTATATGTGGTTACCGGGGATCGAACTCAGGTCCTTGGCTTGCAAGGAAGGCGCCAGAACCACTGAGCTAACCCTCCGGCCCAGCCCACTCAGGTTTGCTACTTCATTTCAGTGTGTCATATATGGACAGAATAAGTAGGTCATTTTGGATAATCCCTCCTATATAATTGTATTCAGTAATAATCATGATATAAAAATATTCCAAAAGAATGACAGAATTAAAGCAAGTCAATTTTTCTTTCAACCTTTTTATCTTCATATATATATATATTTTTTTGTTTGTTTGTTTGTTTTGTTTTGTTTTGTTTTGTTTAGTGTCTCGTTTTTAGTTCAGGCTGGCCCTGAGCTCACTACATAGCCCAGGCATGCCTCGAACTCAGCAATCATCCTGCCTCTGCCTCCCTAGTGCTGGGATTACAGGCCTGAGCCACCACACCCCTGAAGAGGTTTTTGTAACGTATCAAATCAGATTCTAAATGCAAGAAATTAAAGATAGGAGGGCTCGGAATCAAATGGACTGGGGCATTTCTAAACTCTTAGCGCATCCTTGAAATGAACACCTGCAGTTTAGTATGCATCACAATGATTCTGCATATGGGGATTCTGACTCTGTAACTAGTGGCTCTTCATGTTAATTTCCTAATTACCCTATTTATTAAAGAATAACAATATAACTACTTTGCAGCTTCTGATTATATCATTAACATTTAATGTAGCCACATAGCTTGTAACCAAGAAAATTCCCAAGTTATGTACTAAACAAATGTTACAATAACAGAAATCACTGTAATCAGATATATTGCCTAGAATTTAGAAAATAATATCTTAAGGAGAGAGTACTTTGGAATATTTTGTTATTTTGTCTCAAATTGCCAAGATATAATAAGAGAAAGCATACTGTTTTAAGATAGTTTTATTATAGTTCTCAAATGCTCTACAGAAAATACCCTTTTTACAAAACAAATACAACTTCTGAGGTCATAGGTGCAGGAGAAGACTTTTTGAACAGAACCTTGGCTGCACCCAAAACAGTACCAAGAATCAACAAACTGGACATAATAGTTTATTATGCCAAAGTGAGTAAGAAGCGCACAAGTAAACTGAATCAGCACAGTTCCGGGTGTGACTGACGGATTTACTGAAGAATCCCTGGGAATGTGTGACAGCAAACAATGGGCTGCCTGCCTGAATCTTAAAAAGGGGAAATGAAGAAGGAAGGCTCGCATCTGTTTCCTCTGAGGAGCTTGTCTTCGCCTTCAGCACGGTTGTTGTCTTCTGGCTTCCAGCCCAGGCTTCAGCCTCCAGCACAGACCCTCCTTCCAAGACCATTCGGCCTCCCGATCCAGGCTCACCGAGGACAGTCAGTGAGCTCCAGGCCTTCAGCTGGATCGTTAGTGTGTAAGCCGCGGGGAGACCTTTTGCCCTCCTCCACGCATGACTCAGTGGGAAGCTGCTGTGAGCCAAATTTGTCAATTCTTACATACTGTATATCTTGCACTAAATCTGTTTCTCTGGTAACACTGTTTGATACATGGGATCACATCAGAATTAAAAGGGTTCCACACAGCAAAAGAAATAGCCAGCAGAGTAAAGTAACAACCCCAGAGTAGGGGGAAAAACATGCCAGAATATATAGAGAACTCAAGAAAAGTAGATCCTCCACAATTAGATTCCCAATTTAAAAATGTACACTGTAAATACATAGACACTTCTGAGATGAAGAAGTACAAATGGCCAATAAATACATAAAAATGTTCAATATCACTGGCTGTTCAAGAAATGTGAGTTAAAGCAATATGGAGATACCATCTCACTCCAGTAAGAATGGCTACCATCAATTAATCAAATAATAAATGCAGGAGAGGCTATGGGAAAAAGGTACCCTTCTTCCCTGTTAGTGAGTGAAAGTGTAAACTGGTATAATCACTTTGGAAATGAGTGTAGAGATTCCTTCATAATTAAAAATGGAATTCTACTTGACCACAGTATTCCCTTTCCAGGAATATTACCCAAAGAGCTAAAGCATCATATGTCAGCAATACATGTTTATGCAAGTTTATAGCAGTGCAATTCTTAATGGTTGAATCTTGGAATCAGTCTAAGTGTCCATCAACAGAGGATCATAAAAAGGAAATATGTTTTTTTCTAACACAGCGAAGTAATATTCTGTCATAATGGATGATAAATTTGAGTTATTTGAAAGAAAATGGATACACTCCAGGACCACTATGTTGAGTGCAGTGAATCAGACACACTTCTTGAATATTGTATGGTTTCTCCTATATAAGAATCCCAATAAAGACTAGATAACAGGAAATAGTGAAATAAATCTTTGAAATGTGAGAAGGGAACTGAAAGTCAGAAAAAGGGATTAGTTTACACCTATAATCCCAGCACTCAGGAGGCAGAGGCAGGATTGCTGAGTTTGAGGCTTGCCTGGGCTACATAGTGAGCTCAGGAGCAGCCTGAACTACAAAGCAAGATTCTGTTGAAAGGAAGAGAGAGAGACAGAGAGAGAGAGAGAGAGAGAG
>PVIC010036290.1:0-18640 GCA_004025085.1 Thryonomys swinderianus
AAAAAAAAAAAAAAAAAAAAAAAAAAAAAAAAACAGGAAAAAATAGTTTCAGATACTCCAGCAAACTTAAAAATGATGTATCCTTTTAAAATCTCTGTAGCCCAAGTAAACTCTGTATATGTATAACACAATTAACAGAGAAAGGAGACATCACCAGACTTTACAGATGCTTGTGGTATGTTAAGAAATATTTAGAATTTAGGATTTGGATTCCCTTACTTGCTGGAAATACGGATGTACAGAGGGCAAACACCTATTTGTTTCTATCAGCTCATGCATTAGTTTTTCCTACATGTTGTCTTTCTTGGAATAGCAAAGAAGCCTGATAGAAAGCCACTGTCAGCCAAGACATAACAAGGGAAGGCACAATGGTAAGGAGAGCGCCATAGCTTAAGGAGAAGCGATCATACAGATGGCAAGTGAATGCGGGGTGTCTGGGCTCTGTCTGAATTATCGTCTTAAATGTGTGCTCCACCTGTGCTCGTGGCCTGCGAAGCTCGACCCTGGCCACCACGGGCTCCAGCTCTCTGTTAGAAGAGGCACCGTGCCGCGGGCCCTCGCGTGGCCTCCTTTCCCGGTGCGAAAGAGCGGAACCCTGACTTTGCTTTGCCTAGCTCCTTCGCTCACCATAGAGGCAGATTCCCGAGTCCAGGGTCCTCCCCTGTAACATAGCTCACTGTGCAGGAATCTGCGATGGGCACTTGGAGGCAGGAAGGGAAGAGGGGGCTGGCCGGGCCCCGAGCACGCTTTGGCTGCTGCTTTCCTTGTGAAGGTGGGTTTCTTTGTGTCTGAACCAGGAGTCTCATGTCTTCCGCCAGGGAAACAACAGCAAATGTAACAGGCTCGGTTCTTAGCCTGAAAGGAGGGAAAAGCCTGACCCTGTAGCAGCAATAAACAGTACATTTCCACCTCCCTCGTGGGACATTATCAAGAGCCGAGTTCATCTTTTCTACTATCTGTGTAGTGAAATAGCTCATTCAGAGCTGTGACTGCTAAACACGTGTCTGAAAATTCTGAATTTTAACTCATGCTAGAAGGAAATATTTTTAATTTTCAACCTTCCAACTACATAGAAAAATTCATCTTCACAGTTAAATGAAGAAAGCAGAAACACTCAGGGTTTTTTTTTTTAAAAAAGCTTTTGCTGATACCAAGATCAATGTCTGTGTGTGTATGCGTGCATGTGCTCGCCTATATATACAACTGGTAACTTTTATTTTCCGTAAAATTGTTCACCTCATGAGATATATCCTGGAACAGACCCCAGGCTATTTAATTATTTCTGTAGAAAGAGGTTATTGGGCCAGATATGGCGGGGGTATAATCTGTAATTCCAGGACTCTGGGAGATGGAGGTAGGAGGGTCGAAATCCTGGGTAACATCGCAACTTAGTGAGACTCTGTCTGAAAGATAAAATGTAAAAAGAGCCGGGAAGGTAGCTCGGTAGGAAGATCCTTGGCTCATTCTCCAGCACATACAACCAACAACAAGCAAAAAAAGAAATCAGTTGTTAGATGCAGAAGTCTTTGTGGCTTGTTTGAAAACTGAGCCGACATAAGGACCAATAAACCTAAAATGAATTTCCCTTTGCTTTGACCATTGTCAGTAATGCAAATGCTACGAGAAGGTAGAACTGCTCCTTCCACAGGAGTTCTTTACTTAGTGCTATTTTTAATCTTATCCAAGGATCATAAGGGAATTTACATTTTTTTCCACTATGGTGTAGAACTCAGCCTTATTTGGTGTTGAAACTTGCCCTTTGCTTGCTGAAGCCACAGATTTCAGCCTTCATTCAACAGTGATAAACTGTCTAAATTACAGTAAGTATAAATAACTATAACTGAAAGACAATTCTATCAAATTTTAAGAAAACTGTTTGTGACTTTTCTGACGTTCAAGGAAGGGTAACCTGGTTTAAAAATTTGTTTGTATAAGATTTTTATGTATTCTGGATTTCTAAAATATTGTCATTCTAATTAGCTTCTAGGTTTAAAACATTGTTTTAAAAATTACTTTACCCTACATTTATGAAGGTGTGAGAGAAAAAATATGCAAATACTGTCAAGAAAATTTGGAAAAGAAAGCCCTTGCACACATTAAAATGTATCATATCATCAGTAGAATAGCAGAATAGAAGAAGTAATAAGAGAATAAAGAACAGCTGAGAGAATAGGGGGAGAAACAGAGAGACCCTTTGTGGTAACTGTGGCACATTACACAGAATTTGTTGGGCTAATTAGCTATCTTTGAAAAACAAAGATAGATCTAGATGTGAAAAAGGACAAAAGACAAAAATTCTTCTCATGAACCAGATGCAAAAATCCTAACCAAAATACTGGTAAACTAAAATCTACATTTTATAGCAGGTCCCAGTTATTTAATAAATAATCAAAAGAAATAACTATTATCCAAATTAGAAAAGAAAAAACTGTTCAAGATAATATGATTATTTACACAGAAAATCCATTTTCAAATATTTGGAATTAAGTCATCAATTCCATTACTGACAGTGGTCAAATTAAGGCTTATTATTGGATATAAAATAAAATGCAAAGGTATTGCATCCTCACACACTAGCAGAGAATGGAAAGTACAACTTAAGAAAAGATATTATTTACATTAGCAATGAAAATATAAAGTACTCAAGAATAAATACAGAAAAATATGAAATAGATATTGTAATCATGAATAAGAAGAGTCAATATTTTAATGTCAATTCTCTTCAGGTTAATTTTTAAATCCAATGGCATTCTAGTAAAGATCACAAGAAACCTTACATATGTGACATATGTATGGGTGTGACTGTGCATGTAGATGGCATGTGTATACGTGTACACTAAAAATTGGCCCAGGCAGACTTCACTTTTCAAGTAGTGTATTATAGTTTGGATGTAGTTTGAAAGTCTCCTGTGTTGGAAGACTGGTCCCTGGGTAATAGTATATGAAATATTAGAACTTTTCTGGTACTGGGGATTGAATGTAGGGCTTTCATACTGAGAGGTATATCCCTACATCTTGGCTTCCCAGAGTGTTGGGACTCTAAGTCTGTACCACTATGTCTGGCTAGCAGTGCCTAAACTTTTTTTTTTTTGCTTTTTGAGACAGGGTCTCGCTTTGTAGTTCAGGCTGGCCCTGAGCTCACTATGGTGCCCAGGCAAACCGCCGCGAACTCAGCAATCCTCCTGTCTCTGCCTCCCGAGTGCTGGGATTACAGGCGTGAGCCACCACGTCCGGCATTGTGGTATGAGGTGTTGATTGTTGGTGGGCGTGTCTCCATGCTCAGCATTCTATGTGGTTACCGGGGATTGAACTCAGGTCCTTGCGCTTGCGAGGCAGGTGCCGGAACCACTGAGCTAACCCTCCGGCCCTGCCTGAACTTTTAAGATGTAGAGTCCAGTGAGAGTTAATTGGGTCACTGGGCAGAATCCCACTGGAAGAGATCAACATTGTTCTAGAAGTAAGTTAGTTCCTCACTCCTAGGTGGTTATAGAAAGTGGAAGGCTGGCCTGCCCTGTCTCTGACTCTGTCTCATCATGTGATCCCTCCATCCTGCATGTGCTCCTGCCAGTGTGATGTTTTCCACCATGAAATCCTCATCAGAGAATGAATAGATGGGCTGCCTGGTCTGGGACTTCCAGCCTACAGAACTGTGGGCTTAATAAACCACTTTTCTTTATAAAGCCTCAGGTATTTTGTTATAGCAACAGAAAACGGACCAATATAGGCATTAGAGCAGACTTTATATGATGGGGGCATTCTTGTTGTAAAGGAATTAGATTTGGAATCACACATGGCTCTTGTTGCACTGTTGGTCCTGCAAAGAAGAGATATTTCCAAAGACCTCCTCGTCTCCTCCCTTCCTCCAAATTAAAGGAATAACTTGTACACCAGTGGGCAAGTATAGGAACTTGTCTTGAGGGCAAGTGTCAAACTAGGCACTGATTTGGTTCCCTAGAAAGCAGTAGGAGCTTGAGCTAGACAGAGACTCCAAACTGCAGCCAAACCCCTCGGTTGGAGGACTGAGCATTTTCCAGATTCCCACAGTGGTAGGGATGAATGGCTTTTGGACACAATTCTCAGAATAGATTCACAAGCTTCCTACTTGTTAACATCAAGCAAATATCCATTCTCAACCTAAAAGCATCCCATAGATCCAGAGTTGGGGCAAAAAAAAAATAGGGAGATATAGTCAAAAGATATGAAGTTGTAAATATATAGGATGGAGAAAACTGCAATTCTAACACATGACATGAGGACTACAGTTAATAATATTATAGTGTATTCCATATTTTTGCAGATTGGATTTTTAAGTGCTCTTGCCACAGAAAAAGGTTTATTGTGTGAGATAATGGTACCATAACTATTTCATTTAAAAAAGGTATATAAAATATGTTTACACCTTAAATAAATACAAGGAACTGCAAAATCTGTAAAAAGTCTGCATATGAAGTCACACATTGTCCTATCAGCAGGAAGCAATGGAAATACACAACTAACCTGGGTTCTCAAGGTCTACAGACATTGGGGTTGCCATGAAATATAGAACAGCTAAGTACAGGATGTTCAAAGAAAGTTTTAACAACACAATTCAAAGATTAGCAATAGGCAGATGTGACCTGGAAGAAGTAGGTATTCCTGGAAATGAAAAGCTTCAATACATTTTCTGCTTGGACAGGCAACGGAAGAGGTAAGAATGCAAAGATTTAGCAGCTGGTACAGCATGGGCACCAGAAAGCCAGAGCCCAGTGCTGGCATTGGAGGCCGATGCCGGGCACAGTGGACTAGGTCCTGGCCCTCAGGGAAGGCTCGGGGCAGAGGGTACTGGCTAGTTATCCAGGCGAAGGGTTCCATGAGCACTTTGGGAAGACAGCAACAACTTGACTTCAAGAGAAGTTTATGGCTTGGGATTCTTACCAGCCAGCACAACTTACTATAAAACTATAACCACTGGGCCGGAGATTTAGCTCAGTGGTTCCGGCGCCTGCCTCACAAGCTCAAGGTACTGAGTTCGATCCCAATAACCACATACAATGCTGGACGTGGTGACTCACGCCCACCAGCAATCAGTACCACATACCACAGTGCCCGACGTGGTGGCTCACGCCTGTCATCCCAGCACTCAGGAGGCAGAGGCAGGAGGATGGCTGAGTTCGAGGCAAAAAAAACAAAAACAAACAAACAAAAAAACTATAACCACTTATATAGTGTGGTACAGCTGGTTCTTTATACCCACAGATTCAACTAAATGAATCCTAGATTCTACTAATTGTGGATAAAAAATACTAGAGAAAAACTGTGTCTGTAGTGAACATATACGGACTTTTTTTCTGTTTGTCATTATTCCCTAAACAATAGAGTGGAGGAGCTATTTACACAGCATTTACATTGCATTTGGTAGTATAAACAAAGTAAAGATGATTTAAAGTACATGAAGTCTGCATAAATTCTATGCAAACACTACGCCATCTTGCATAAGGGACCTGACTTTCTTTGAATGCATATGGCAGATACAGAGGAACTATACTGATGAGAGAGAGTATAAAAAAGAGAGAACAAAAGATTCATTTGACAGAAAAAGATACAAATAAATATTGGAACTTTAGTATAATAGAGAATATAAAGTAGGTTTTCATGGAAAGAACAGACTATTGAATAAACAGTACTCAGATAACTAGCTATTTATACAGCATGCACAAAAGTAAAAGATCAAAAAGAGACCATGAAAGGAAAATACATAAGAATATTTTTATGCCTTCGAAATAGAGATGGATTTCTTAAAAAGCAAAACTCACACAAATCAATAAACCAATAACCAATAGGAAAAGGAGGAATAAATAGACATGAACAGAGATGAACAGCAGTTCTCCAAAGAGTAAACATGCATGGTGCATGAGTACCTTAAAAAATGATCTATTTCTATAATCCCTTAAGAGATGAACACTGAGATCACAAGATACCTTTTGTGAACCCACTAACCTGATAAAATCTATAATACTATGACCAGCCAAAGACATGCATACAGCACTGAGAAGTCTGGGACACTTCTAGTGGGTATGGCATTGATACACTCAATGTAGAAAATAATTTGACATCATATTCTCAACGTGAATATTTGCAGCTGTCTTTTTAGGGAACATTTGCCATATGAGGCATGAAATGGACACACAGGTACTCTTCCCAACCAAAGCTGTTACAAACGGCAAACAACGTCAGCACAGAGAATTTGATACACTTTCCGTAGGGACAGGTAGAATTTCCAGGGTACAAAGAATCCGTAAGTTATTACCCACATCGGTGAATCTCTGAAAAGTTGTAACGGCCTACGTGGGACCTGATGTCCTTTTTATAAAACTAAAGAAAATATGAAAAGCTTCATGAGGTTGTGTTTAAGTACCTGTACCTAGGTAATTAAGCTATTAAAAAATGGGAAAAATACAAAATTCAAAATGGTAGCTCCCTCTGCTGGGCTCCACAGGGAGACACTGCTGTGTACCCGGCAGGCCCCAAGGGCTGATTAATTATTAGAGTTCTTCATAACCTACATATGCTTTATTGCTGTGTCTGCTATTGAATCACAAGAAACAAAAGAGAAATAAAGGAATAGAAAATAAAATTTAAGTAAGAAAGATGAAATAAAGGGATCTCCTCCACTAGATACCAAGACCCGCTAAAAAGCAGGCTGAATAAAGTAGGAAAACAGACTAAGAGGCAAAATAAGAGATCAGAACAAGAACCAGGGAAATATGACTGTGCCCGGTCAGCAGGAAAATGATAGAGTCATAATAGATGATAGGACAATTGTTCATACAGAATCATCAAAATTTCGCATCACTCAAATGGGAATTTAAAAATTCTAAGTCTGCAATACACAACACCACTTCTAGATGAAAACTATAAAATAAAAAGACCATCTTCTAACTTTGCACTGATCCTCATGAAGCACTTGTAAGCTCCATATTTGCAAATCCTGCTTCTAAGATTTACTGGCGACCCAAAGTCACTCCTTGTAGTGCTTTTGCAGGCACTGTCAGGGGTAGGCAGAGCAGCACAGTGTTTGATTAGCCTGAGGCCCGCATGTCCAGCTGGGCTGAGCAAGGTGGGCTCCGCCTCCCCCGTCCACTCAGGCACTGTAAACATGGACAGGTCAGCTAATCCCCGTTTGTGGAGGATGCGGGGTCACCTCTCCCGCTTGCGTTTCCTGTCTGACGCTGCGCTGCGCAAGGCCGCAGAGCGAGGGTGGCGGTGTGCTTTGCGGGGAAACGTGCCTGTGAGGCCGGAGCTCATTGGTCAGGAGTTCGACGTCAACAAGGCAACAAAATACAGAGCCCACCAAAACATGCATGCATTAGGGAAAGAGAAACTTGTATAAATATTTTAACACTAAATTTGAGATATTATGAGATTAAGACAAGCTGCCTTTGGCCTCTGCAATTACCAGAGGTGTTCAAAGAGGGGCCATTAGCCTCCGGGCATTTATTAATATAGTGAAATTGCATGTGTGTGTATTACAGACTCTGTATTAAATAAGGTATATTTAAAGAGCAGTGCAAAGACAAGGTTCTGTATTGTTAGCTGATAAAAACATGATCAGGATCTTGAAGGAAGCCAATTCAGTATCTCCCAAGAAGAAAATTATTCAATATCCTCTAATTCTAACTTTAGAGAACACAATTCCTGTGAGTAGTGAGGATGGACCGTGTTTGTGAGCCGCGCAGAAGCAGTTGGTATTCAGAAAGTATGACACCTCTATAAAGGCAAAAATAAAAAGAACCCAACGTGAAAGTAGGAGAAGGTGTGGACAGGTAACTCATGCTCCGGGCCACTGGACAGTACTCAGTATACACAAACTGCTTCGTCTCTGGGCAGCGGCACACGAGCCTCTGAGACAACGCCAAATCCAGCCCCAGCAAGCCAGAGCCAGGAGCTGCCAGCATCCTGTCTTGGTCACTTTGCTTTTTGACGAGATAGAATACCAGACACCTACAGTTAAAGGAGCAAAGATTTATTCTTGGCTCAGTTTGTAAAGTTTCAGCCCCTGACTGGCTGGCTCCAAGGCAGGAGGCACGGCAGAGGGGCACCGTGGAGGAGAAGCAGTTCATGGCGGGCGGAAGGCAGCAGAACAGGACACGCCAAGCACAGACAGCAGCAGCCCTCTCCCTGCCCCTTATCTGTCAGGTGGACTTTCGCATTATCTGTTCCCTGACCTGTGCCAAAGCGGTGGACTAATTTAGTAACCACACACCCTTGGTCCCAGCATCCCACGCTTAATGTCGGCGTCACATGTTCCAGATCCTGCCGCCTCTGGGCTCAAGAGGACTTGGGGGGACATCCAGGCACAAGCCGTAGCACACCCCACGGCTGGACACACAAGGAACGGCCCAGAGTCAGTCCCGAGAGGGGGGCCCTGCACAGAGATGCGGCTGTGGGCAAAACTCAGCCTGAGAGGAGAGGGTGGGATTTATTAATTTATAACACTTTAGTTATAATTTATCAATAAAGCTGTGCTGCTTGCTCTTCTCAGCCCCGACCACCTGGTAGCACTTTTGCAAACCCAGCCAGAGACCGGAACGGGGAGGCACTGGGTGGAGTAGAACTCAGGCCTCAGACCTGAGGGACGCGGCCAGGCTCGGAGGAGAGATAATGGGGCAATAGCTAGTCCGTGTGTCTGTCTGCTTATCCATCATCCAGTTGCCATTTATCTATCATGTGTCTGTCTACCATCTGTTTCTATCTCTATCATGTATCATCTGGAAGGGGAAAATTTTTCTAACACGGCAGTCCCTCCTTTTCTAGTTTCACTTTCCATGGTTTTAATTATCCACGGTCCAAATTATTTTAAGTGGAAAATCCCAGAAATAAATTAACTCGTAAGTTTCAAATAACTTTCATCACAGAATATTGTCATAATTATTTTTTTGATGATTAGTCACTGTTGGGAGTTTGTTCCCATTCCCAATTTATAAATTAAACCTTATTGTGGGTGTGTATATATAGGAAAGTCACGGTATATATAGGGTTTGCTCTGTAGGCAGTGTCCACATCCGCATGGATAAGGTGGGACTACTGTAGAATATTACTATGGCTCCATCTTTGTGTTAAAATTTTCACATATGAAATGCATTTTGTCTAGAAGAAGCATCTGGAAGAAAATGTGTACATTGCAGGAGTTCCACTCTACGTTCATCTACCAATCAAGTATCGAGTTCTTAAAGTTTTATGATGGTCAAGCATTGCCTTTTTAATTATAAAAAAGCTCAGTAGACCTTCACTTGTTTGGCTTTTTGTGGTGCTAGGATTGAACTCAAGGCCCTGCACGTGCTAGCCCAGCCCTCTCCCACTGAGCCCAGGTTCTTTTTTAATCAACAGAGTATTGAGGAAAACCCTTAAATTTTACTGTACAAAATACTTCTCAGAATAATTGCAGGAATCCATCATAGCTGTCTAGATTCAGGACTCTACATTCAATCAATCTTAATACTACAAGCTTTTGTGAATAAATACCAGGGTAACATAAACACAGATCACAGAAAAAAAGTTAAAAACAACAGGTGACAAATATGCAAAGCCATTCTGCCAGACACAGCAAGTTTTCCTGGCAACAATCAATTTAGGTGGTTTATTTACCAAAATAGCAAGTTTTAAACCAATACTCTGATTAAAAAAAAAATAGAAACTTAGAAAGTGGGTGGTTTGTTACTTAAGACTTCAGCTGGGGCGAAGAAGCCTCCAAACACAGGGCTACTGCTGCCCACAGCACACCAACCACACCAAAGGGATAAAGCAGATGCCTGTCAAACCCATCATGGCGGTGGAAGCTTGGCCCGGGCCTGACATCGCAGCCAGGCTCTGCAGAGATGCTGGCAGCAACAGCAGCACGCTAAGGCAGCTCGGTGGCAGGCGGGCCCTTCACCCTGGGCACCGGAGAGCGACACCCGGGGCCCTGTGTTATTCACCACAGTGCCCACCCAGTGAGGGCTTGCAGAGAGGCGCTGGGCTGTGAGGGCTGGCAACATGCTGGGGACAGCAGGCTCTGCTCAGAGACCCCATGGGCCCCTTTATGGCTGTGTCTAGATGTCCCCCAAAGCCTCATGCAGTCACAGGGGGCACTTGTTCAGAGGTGGCTGGATGTGCAGCGTGTGACTGATTCATGGTGCAGTGCTGGGATTAAGGGTTTGGGGCTGCCCCTAACCCTGGTAGCCCAGAGAGATGATAAGAGCTGCTAAGGTCTCTCGCTTGCTTTGCTACCTTGTTGCCACCATGGACTGTTCCTCCTCTGTGTGACCCTCTGCTGTGCCACCCTGCCTTGGTGAAAGCTGGTTATGGACTGACACCTCTACACACTGTAAGCCAAGTGAAGTTTTCCTCCCTTCACTTGGGATGTTGGGTATCTTGTCTTGGCAACGAGAGAAGTAACTAAGCCCCCACGAGCTGGTGGCTACACCTGGATGCCAGCCGGAGATTTGCAGCTGAAACTAAGAAAGGTCACGTGGCTGAGCTGTCATGGGAGCACAGCGGATCATGGTGTTCCTGCGTGTGCGGCCCTGAAGTGTGTGTGTGTGTGTGTGTGTGTGTGTGTGTGTGTGGTCTGTGTTGTGTTAGGTGCCATGAAACATGAGACAGGAGTCCTGCTTTGTTACAAAGAAACCAGGATGGGAAGTCGACCTATGACCTAGGGGCAGAGATGTATGAAAAAAAGATCTAAGATTGATGAGCAGGACTTAGATTGCAAAAGTGTGAGGCTATCAGCAGAAAAACTGTCACGTATTTTTAATTTCTCTTTAGTCTCAAAATTTTAGGAAGAAACATGGATGTTAGCAGAAAATGATATGATTTTCTGTATTAATATTGCATCTGCCAAATATTTTGTTCTATATAAAAACAGTACATAAAGGCCATATTTAATAAGTTAGAATTTATACACATCAATAATAAAGATGTTTTGAAACATAAACAAAACTTTATCTCAATTCATCTAAATCCAGTGTGATGCTGGGCAGTACTGTGCTCTAAATATTTGTGTCTCCGCACAGTCCATATTTTAAAACCCTAATCCTGTTCAAGGACATGGCGTTAGGAAGAGGGCCCTGGGAGACCCCGGGTGGTGAGGGCGCAGCCCTCACGGATGGGGTCCGCATCCTGGGCACAGGCAGGAGGCAGCTCCCTCCTTCTCTCCCTCTTTCTCTGCCCCTCAACACCACAGCGAGAAGGAGGGGCTCCCCACAAACCCGGAAAGGGACCCTCACCAGAACCCAGCCAGGATGCGACTGTCATCTCAGACTCCAGCCCGCAGGATGATGAGAAGCAACTGCCGACCGTGTGAGCTGCTAGCGAGAACCGCCCGGCCCAGACGCGGCCTCCCCAGCTCGGTCACTGACGTCTGCAGACCAGCACCGCCTCTGAGGCTGGGGCCTGCCACCTTGTACCCTGTGGCGCGCTGCACGACTCTAGGCACAGTCATCTGCCCACGACCTCCTGTCTCACACGCAGGGGCCTGGCCAGCGTGGGCTGGAGCAGTGCAGGACGCCACACGCCGGAACTCACGGGCTCCGGGAAACTCGCACCTAAGCCGCCGCCTCCCGCCTCCCGCCTCCCCACCAGCGAGAACCTCCAGGGAAGACACCCCACACGAGGCACTGTCTGATTACCTCCAACTGTGAATCTGGGTGTAAAGAAAATATTTTATTTTCATTAGCAATCCCTTGTCATGTAAAGGCACGGAGGTGCTTACAAAATGCCTCAAGTATAATATTCCAACTTAGTGAGACACTAGTTAAAATAATGCAGCTCCCTGCGATCTTTTCTCAGTTTCCATGTGATCTGCAAGGATATTTTTAAAAGAAAGAAAAGAAAATGACCTGCAGCTTTGCAGCTGCGGACACCACGAGGTGCACATGTGGAAAGGCCATTCGGAGTCTCCGTGTGTGTCAAGAGGCTGCTGTCATGCAAAGCCCCGCACTCTCAAGTCTGGAAACGAATATTGACCAAGGTGTCCAAACGACCCCATGAGAGGCGAGTGAGGACATTTGCTTTAACCTTGATTGACTTCAATTACGGTTTCATTGCCTACCGTCATGTAACTCCCCCAAGACCCAAGGAGAGAAGCAACGCTGTTCCCATTCGCCGAGATTCCCTTCATGCTCCTCTTTGGCTTTGGAGCTGAAGGCCAATTAGTCAAGCCTGCTGGAAAGAAAACCTCAGTGCTGAAGGAGCCAATTAGTTGACCCTCTAAATCCACACAGCTCAGGGCAGGGCCTGATCCAGACCTTAGGAATTGGATCAAAACAGCTGATTCCCACCCCAGTCATTATGCACCGCGTCAGGTCTGATTGTGCAGGGCAGGGGCTCACTGAGCAGCCTCTCCGGGTAAGGCCACGCGACCCAGCGTCTGCTTGGCCCTCTCTAGTTCCACACGGCGGTAGCCCCAGCTGGCTGGGCAGAGCATGGCACCTGTCCTCTGGCATCTGACGGGAGGGCTGCAGGAACGACTGTGTCGGCCACTGGTGACACCGTGGGGCCCATCAATGGAACACGGGGCCGGCCCAGTGAGCAGAGCCACGGGAGGACGCGTGGCCGAGCCGCTCGAGGCTCCGTCAGCGCCAAAGGAGCCCGAGTCCTCACAGCGTCCTCCACAGTCCCGTTTGCCCCATGCACAAATGCTCCACAGAGGGTCGGCCTTGAATCAAGGGAAAGAAGATCACACAGAGGTCAAAGGAAACGGCATTCACTTGGGAACTGCAACTTGGGTAAACTGAGTCGGCATCCCGTAAGGTAAGCGCAGGAGAGGTTTCTTCTAGGGGATCCGCACAGCAGCTGTCCTTGGAGGCAGTTCATGGGCTGGGTGGGAATCCTGCGCCGCAAACCCTCGTGACCGGCTGGTTAACAGGTGCTCCCCGCGGAGCGAGGCTGCAGGCCAGAGACGGGTCGCTGACCCGAGTCTGCGGGAACGGTCAGGGTTGCTCCTTCACAAGAGCGAGCGCGTCCTCTCTCGATCTCCGGGCTCCACTTTGGAAGGTCTTGGCTTCTGAGGCTTCATTTTCTTCCACAGAGGATGCCAAGCTCACTGTCCATCTGCCCGGCCTCCTGCTCATGGGCCCCGAGCCACGCCTCCATCCTCTGGCTGGAACTCAACACCAGACACACTCCTGTCCGCGAGCAACACAGACACCCCGAGCGCGCTGCTTCCTGCTTCAGTGGAGGCCGGTTCTCTTTCCTTCAGGCCTGCAAAGGGCTGCAGAAGCAGGTGATCAAATCCGCAGCCCGCACAGGGCTCACTCTCTGCTCGCCAGCCCCGAGCCCGGGCCAGAGGCTGTGTGGCCCAGCCTGGGCAGGTTTTGCTCCCGGGACAGTCAACCAAACGGGACGGTGTGTATGCGTGTGACTCGGGGCTCCGGGTGGGGCTGACACGGTCCTTCTGCGTCAACGTGAATATGATGCCGCCCTCCTCCAGAGACCGGATGTTCTGTTGGCTCCTTGCAGCTCCTGCTCTACAACGGATGCCTGGAAAGGAAGCCTGTGCCCGGCACTCCTGTGCCCAGCGCTCCTGAGCCTGGCGCTCCGGTTCCCAGATGTGAGGCTTTGACAGATTCCTCGTTGCTCTCAGTCTGGGTCTGTTCATCTGTGAGGCCGGGGGAAGCTTAGACTTCACCTGGAGCCCGTGAAGCCCCTGCAGAGAGCGGCCGCCGGTGCTCTAGAGAGCTGCCTGTGCGATCGTCCTGAGGGCTCTGGACCGTGGGGAGGAAGCAGCGGCTCCAGGAGCTCTCCGTCCACTCACGGCGCCCACGCCTGTGCTTCCTCACAGCTGCACTGACTTTGGTCAGGACAGAGACTCATCTGTGAATTCACCCTGGAAACCAGAGCACCACCATGAAGTGACTCAGTTGTCGGCAAACATCATGAAAGTCTCCAGGTATTAAAGCCACTGTAAAAATCACTATTTGAGTTACTTTTGAACAGTAACTAAATTTTAGTTCCTTTAAAATATGGTAGTGTCTTTTGTTAGCAACGAGATAAGCAATTGATTATAACTATTCACTAGTGAAGAGCATACAATTAAAATGAATCTCTTGATAGTTAAGAAAAGAAAAAAACTTTCATTTTTATGATTGGAGACTATTTAAGATTCAGGAAAATAACATCTTACTTTAAGCAAATAAAAATAATGTAATCATAACTCTCCCCAAAATTGCAAATGAGGACTTCAGATGGTAAATTCCTTGACAAAAGACATCTGCAGCTGTGACTTACAGGTATTGCTGCTTATTTGGGGGATATATTGTTATGGTTTGTGTCCAGATGTCCCCCACACAAACTCTCATGTGGTCACAGGCTATTTTGGAGGTGGTTGAATCTAGAGTGTGTGATGTTGCAATTAAGGCCTCGTGGTTACTAAAGCACGACACATGAGTCACTGGTTTGACCCAGTCCTAATCTCAGAAGTCTGAATAAGACAGAAGAGGCAGAAAGATGCTGTTCAACCCTCTTGTTGTTCCTGCTGCTTTCACTGCCATGCACTGTCGCCCCTCTGCTGGGGCACCCTGCCAGCCGATCATGGACTGAAATCTCTATGAACTTCCCTGTAACTTTGGGTGACACGTGGCTTGTCTCAGCAATGAGAGAAAAGTAACCAGGACACATATTTTTCTCTGCTAGGAGAGACTTGAGTTACAGCTGTGTGTCACTGTTTATTTCATGGCAGTCGCCATATAATTCTCCCCGAGACACCACAGAATTCTCCCCAAGAATCAAGTGACAATTCATCCTGCATGACAACAGAATGGAACTACAAGTACGAGAACATTTTTTAACTTCTGCTAATTCAGAAGGTAATGAGCCTTTCTCTGGGCTGATCATTCACCTCTACTACTCTGTAGCTAAGCCATGGTCCTGGTGGTAGCATCAACTATGTATCTATTGTCAGGCCAGAAAGCTCAGCTCCACCTTTACAACCTGTATGACCTTGGGAAGCCATTTAACTTCACATTCCTCAGTGTTCTCCTCTGGAAAATGCAAAAAATGACATCTACTCCTCACGGTGTTATTGCAAGGGTAAAATTAGTTCATAGTAGTGGTTCCAGCAATGCCTAGCACACAGTATCCATGAACATTAGCTGTGATTATAACATAAAGTTAAAAATCATCTCAGTTTGCTGATCTAATGAAAAACATGGGCACCTGAGGATGCATTCAGTAGAGCACTTTTAGGTCTCATTCATGAATACCTAAGTAGAATAACACCAAAAATTATTAGACCTGTGCTTATGTGATAGCTCACTGTGGTGCCAACTTGAAAGGCATGTCAAGTGGATGCATTTACAACTGTAAACTGGATCTGTCTAGATGACTGACTTACCAGAGATGGAAGACCCGCCCTGGTGTGGTTGGCGGCAGCCAATGGGCTTGCAGCCTCTATAGAATAACAAGGGAAAGAAGGAAGTTTTGCTTTTCGCTTCATTAGAGAAGCTCCTGTTTTCATAGCTACTTGGGATGTTTCCCCAGGATTCCAGCACAGACCCTGCAGCTTCCCGGTTCAGACTCCTAAGGGCTCTGAAATAAGCTCCACGCCTTTGACTTCTGCATCCAAACTCATGCTGAAATTCATGCCGTGAGGTATTAGGAGCTAGGACCGGGTGGGACTTTACAAGGTAACTGGAAATCTTGAATGAACTGACATGAAGGACGAATGAGTTAGTGGGTTACGTCCAGAGGGGTCTGTTAAGAAGCCAGTTTGGCTTCATGTGAGGCTCCCCGGCAGGTCATGAGCCAGCGTGAGGTGCTCACAGCTGCTGGGCCAATGCTAGTGCCACGCTGTTTGACTTCCAAGCCTCCAGAACAATGAAGTTCTATTCTTCACGAACTATTCAATACCGGGTATTCTGCAGCAGCAGCAGCAGCAGCAGCGGCAGCAGAAAATAGGCTACACGACATCTATCCAAGAATGGCCCCATGCCATGGAACTGCTGTACAACTGCTCCTTTTGTTCAGCTGATCAAGAAAATGATGCGGATGTCTGTCCATCTTTCGTTCTTCTGCTATATCTCTATCTCTTGAACCTTTTTTTCCACATCTACTGTTTTATCCTGGTAAGATTAACTGTGCGAGGAAGTAGTTTGATGAAAATCCAGGCAGATGAAGGGTTAAATTAAAATGAATGAAGAAATGCTTGTGGGAAATACTGGTGAACACACAGAAGTAATTTAAATTATCTTATTAGCCTTTTGTCTCCTGAGTCCTTAGATAATGTCCACAACCAGAAGTAATATTTCCAATATGTATTTAACTTGCATTCTAACATGCCCTTAAAGATGTCTGCGTCTCTTTTCCTCACGCTTCAGACTAGAAGGTTTTTCCCTGCCCTCAAGGGTTGTGGGAGAGAGCTTGTTACTGGGAGCAAGAGCCTTCTCCCCAGCCCAGGCCCACTCTCTGTTGCACGAAGCTCAGCGGCAGCCTCCTGTGCCCTCAACGAGGGACCGCCAGGGCCTTGCTGGATCACGATGATAATTTCCCGGAAAGACAGGGGAGGCGTCCTTGACAGACAAAAGACCACAGAGGGTAGAGCGGAAAAGCAGAGGTGAGGCCTCTCCAAGGAGGAGGGCTATTTCTCTCTTTCTCAGCAGCCAGAGCACACAGTAGAGAATGAGTGAGACACAGGACCAAGGAGCACCCAGCGGGTGAGCTCCGTGGGGTCTCCCTTTGCACGAAGGGTGGCACGTGCAAAACAGGAACTACAACACACACATTGCTGTCCAGGTCCTCAAAGAGCTGACAGGTCGGAGGCCACACTTGATATAGCAGCATCTTGTACCTGATCACCAGTTCAGGGCCTGGGATTTTTAGGAATACCTTTCTCTGCTTCACTTTCTGGTCAGCAGCCAGAGTGTGCTTACAAGGGGAGCAGAGTTTGGATTAGGACCCAGGATCAAAAGGAAGAAAGTGAGCCAGGTGTGGTGGCTCACGCCTGTCATCCCACCACTCGGGAGGCAGAGGCAGGAGGACTGCTGAGTTCGAGGCTTGCCTGGGCTACACAGAGAGCTCAGGGCCAGCCTGAACTAACAAAGTGAGACCCTGTCTCAAAAAAAAAAAAAGGAAGAAAGTGAATCGACAGAAAAGACCAAGAAGAAAGTAGCCAGAGAGCAGGATAGCAGCTACCAGCATGCAAACAAATGGACAAATCTACCCTGTGGAAGGTTTAACACACTTATCTCAATGTTTCCAACAAGGAGCTAGTTACTGGGAAATAGTAAGAGCCAGGCAATATACCCTGTCCAGTGGGAAAACAGCACATACAAACACGTACCCCTGTACCCAGTGTGAAAACTGTCACAAGAAAAAGCAGCTACTTTTGTCAAACACTAGCAACAAAAGTGTAATAAATGAAAGATGGGCTCTAACATACATGCACCTTAGGATAAAGGTTATTCACGAAAGATACAGCCAAATCACAACTTTGGATAGAGGATACTTCTGCAAGCACATCCGCACAACAATGCCTGCTTGACTCCAGACTGATGCCACCTTTGAGTCCTTGTAGCCAAGGCTTCTTGTTTCAAAGCATTTTATGGAAATGGGTGTGGTGGCTCACACCTGTAATCCCCGCACTTGGGAGACAGAGGCAGGAGGATTGCTGTGAGTTCAAGGCTAGCCTGGGCTACATAGCAAGTTCAGAGCTAGCCTGAACTACAAAGTAAGACCTGTCTCAAAACAACAACAAAAAAACCTAGAAGTAGAATAGAACAACACAACAGAAGTGGAGTATCTTATGCAATCCTCTTCATTTTGCCTTTGTAGCTTTCCCCTGGCCTCAACCTCCTCGAATGCACCAAGGGTTTACTGTGGCACATGCACCCACATTGCAGTGCTCTGCTATTATCACAAATGTGCCTTGAAGAAACACCCTCTGAGTGGATAAAGAAGATGTGGTTTTTTACAAAATGGAGCATTACTCTGCCATAAAGAATGACAAGATCGATCCATTTAGGTGCAAATGGAGACATCTGGAGGATATACTAATAAGTGAAATCAATAGATCACAGACAGACAATATCCGGATCTTCTCTTTGGCATGAACACCTGTAGATGCAAATGAGTTCTAGAAAGTAGGACAGCTTTTATAGAGTGGAATATTTCTATAGGAAACTTGGTGTGGGAATGTGATGAGGGGAAGGAATAAATATGATACAGAAAGAAAATAAAAGAGCATGTATATCTCTGGTCATTCGAGAGATGCAAATGAAAACAACATTGAGATTCCACCTCACTCCACAAAGAATGGCTGCGATCACAAAGTCAACCAACGATAAATGCTGGCATGGCTGTGGGGAGAAGGGAACTCTTCTACACTGTTGGTGGGATTGCAGACTTGTGCAACCATTGTGGAGATGTGTGTGGAGATTTCTCGGAAATCTAGGACTACGGGTCCCATTTGACCCTGCTATACCCCTGCTGGGAATATACCCAAAAGAACTTAAAAACTCACATTGGAAAGACAGATGTACACCCTTGTTCATAGCAGCTCAGTTCGTGATAGCTCAATCTTGGAAACAACCCAAATGTCCATCAACTGGAGAGTGGATAAAGAAGATGTGTTTTTTTTAACAAAATGGAGTATTACTCTGCCATAAAGAATGACAAGATCGATCCATTT
>PVIC010036291.1:0-18644 GCA_004025085.1 Thryonomys swinderianus
AAAAAGCAAAAAAAAAAAAAAAATGATATGAAGTATTGGGCCGGAGATTTAGCTCAGTGGTTCTGGCACCTGTCTTGCAAGCGCAAGGTCCTGAGTTCAATCCCGGTAGCCACATACAATGCTGGGTGTGGTGACTCACGCCCACCAACAATCAATACCACATACCACAGTGCCAGGCATGGTAGTTCACGCCTGTAATCCCAGCACTCAGGAGGCAGAGGCAGCAAAAAAAAAAAAAGATATGAAATATTGAATATACAAAAGCCTAGAAATCTGAAACAATACAGAAGAGTCTAGTGAATAAGTAGGAAGTTAAAGGGACAAAAGAAAAAGGTCAGGAGAACACAAGCTAGTATATTTGGAAGTAATGGGAGAACATGGAAACTATGATCTTAGAAACAACATAGTAACTGATTCAATAAGGATCATCAGGAGGCACACATCTGTAATTCTAACACTAGGCAAGAGAATCACAAGGTGAAGAACAATCTGGAAAACTCAGCAAGATCCCATTTCAAAATAAAAAATAAAAATAGTTGAGCCCTTGGATTCAATCCCCAGTATTTCAAAGCTTCCTGTCCTCCCCCAAAAAAAGAGTCAATGGATGCCAAAACCATTAGGTACAAGGTTGGCAGACACCATAAGCCCTCTGTTTGAGTGATTCCACATGGATTCAATCAACTAGGGACAAAAAATACTTTTTTAAAAAGTCTGTATCTGGGCTGGGGATTTAGCTCAAGTAGTACTGTGCCTACCTTGGAAGCAAAAAGGTCTGAGTTCAATACCCAGGACCGCAAAAAATAAATGAATGAATGAATGAATGAATAGTTTGTATCTACTGACCACATACAAATCTTTTTCTTCTCTAAACAACACAGTGTAAAAACTACTTACATATCATTTAGACTGCCATAGGTACTATCAGTAATTTAGAGAGAAAATGAAGAATAAAGGAGGATATGTGCAAGTTTCATGTAAATACTATGCCAGTATACACATGGAGAGTCTACAGTAAACATAGTATGGTAATTAAGCTCTTCATCACTCCTGGTTTGTACAACATATGGGGTTTCTGATTTAAAGCAGAACGAAGTTTGCAGCATTATTTCTCACCTAAATGTTCAATAAATTTATAACAAATACAATAACATCATAAGGAAGGAATCATACAAATCCAGAATATGAGAAAGCAATTGGGCTACAGCTTCAAAAAGTCAGTATCATTCATGTTTCTTATTTCTGATAAAGGTTTAACAATTACTGATATTTCAAAAAAACTAGTTTTTAGTTTCATAAATTTTCTTTTTGTTTTGTGTCATTTTCAATTTCACTTCTTTTTTATTTACTCTACTTGCATGCTTTAGGTTGAATTTCATGTGTATTTTTTTTTTTTTTTTGAGACAGGGTCTTGCTTTGTAGTTCAGGCTGGCCCTCAGCTCAATATGTAGCCCAGTTAAGCCTCAAACTCAGCAATCCTCCTGTCTCTGCCTCCTGAGTGCTGAGTGCTGGGATTACAGGCATGAGCTACCACGCCCAGCATTTGTGGTATGTGGTATTGATTGCTGGTAGGCGTGAGTCACCACGCCCAGCACTGTATGTGGTTACAGGGGATAGAAGTCAGGACCTTGCACTTATGAGGCAGGAGCTGGAACCACTGAGCTAAATCTCCAGCCCCTCATGTGTATTTCTTAAAGTGCAAAACTGCAAGTATTGGTTGATTTATATTCTTTCTGAATATAAACAATTAGTACAATAAACACTGCTTTAAATGGAATCCACAACATTTTTTAACCTTTCTAAAATTTTTATTAGTCTATATTTGCAGTACATTATGATTGCATTCATTGTGGAAAGTTGATAAATAACCAATCTTAATTCTTTTTATGTCTCCCCAATCTTTTGCAAAAAAACTGCATTTACAAAATATCTAACTCCGTTTCCTATTATCTGCTTTTAAATTTTGTACATTCTATTTTCATTTGCATTTAATAGAAAAATACACTTCTTCCTTTTAGATTGTCTCTGACCCATGGATTAAAAAATACATTGTTTCATTTCCAACCATCTGGATATTTGAAATTTTATGAATTATCATTAATTTCTCACAAAAGCCTATCACATAAAGGTTGATATTATGGTCCAGGTTTTCTATATTCATACTGATTTGACCCCTTACTGACCTCATCAATTATTCAGGTGGAATTTAAAACCTCTCACAATAATCATGGATTTGTTCATGAACACATTTCACTACTATTAGCATTATTATTTCAGTATTATCAGTTCACCTTCATGCTCATCTCTTACTAGGAGCATATACATGTTATACATTACTAGGTACTTATGATCTTTTTAAAAATTCTATGTCTTCTGGTGAATTGTTCCTATTGTTATTCCTGGTACTCCTCTTCATTCCTAGTACCTACTGATTTTTCGGAGAAGTTCCTTATGTCTGATATTAATACTCCAGGATTCTCTCCTTAGGCTTATATATTCTACCACTTCCTTTAATCTTTCCCTTTTATGCAATTAGCTCATTGTACATAGCAGACATACAATGATCACCACCATCACCTTGATCTTTCAGTCTTAATTTCACTGTGGAAAGTCTTTCACAATTATCAATTCATATACATTTCCAACAACCACATGGCAACCTACATGGTCTTTGTTACTCTAGTCTTTACATGTGAGACCACCTTAGCCCCACCTACAGACTGAGACTTACTGATATTCAGGTACTAACTGCAACAGTATGGATCTCAGGTACACCCTGAAGGCCCATGTATTGAAGACTCAATCTTCAGACTATGGCGATACTGGGAGGTGGTAGAGCCTTTAGGAAACAGGGCCTCACAGAAGGATGTTAGGTCACTAGAAGCATGCCCTTGAAGAAGGTGTTGGGACATTGGCCCCACCTGTCTCTCTTTGCTTCCTGTCTGGAATCCAGTCCACAGGCCTCCTCTATCACATATCCTGTCATTTTGTACTGTGCCACCCCAGTCCCAGTATGAGGCCAAGTAACCACTGACTGAATCTCTGAACTATGAGCCAAAATAAACTCTTTCTAAGTTGATTTATCTTAGATATTTTTTCATAGTGATAGGAAGCTAACATACTAGTTTTATTCCTAAGAAGAGGAGCTTTACACTGTGTTCTCTGCTGGTACATTAGAAGTGGCTTAAGCCCAAAGTATCTAAACTTGTGAAGTACTGCACATATTCACTACTTTCCCAAGATGCTCTCCCCATTAGTTCGCTAAATTCCAGATATTCCACATTCTTATCTCTTCAATTTCTTAATCTCATTTCTGGAGTACTGTTCTGCCACCTATTGGTCTGACAATCTGTTGGAACTCATTTTTCTACCTTCTATCTTTGCTTCATTTCAGACTACATTCCCTTTTGGCACAGGGCAATGACAGATCTGCCCATGCTTGGCCCTGAGGTTATCTCTTATTTCCCTCAAGCTTCTCCTAAAAGCAGAGTGCTTGCTTCTTGTCCTACTCTCACTATCATAAATGTGTTCCTGCACTAGAACTTTACGTGCTTCTATAACTGCTTCTCCCATAAATATATATAGAAATCACTAATATATGTGAGTGAAATATGACATATCTTTCTACCTTTTTCCTATATTTCTTTGGTCTCTAAACAAAACAAACAAGCCAGGAGTGGTGGCATATACCTGTAATCCCAGAACTCAAGAAATTGAGGTAGGGGGAATACTATGAGTTCAAGGCCAGCCTGGGCTACACAGTCTTGCATAGCAAGACCCTGTCTCAAAACAAAAACAAAAACAAAAACAAAAAACAAGCACACAAAAATTAAGCAAAATTCAAGTAACCATTTTAAAGTGAATGACTCAGTAGTATTTCCTACCTTCAGAGTGCTGTACAGCCACTACCTGTAGTTCCAAATCATTTTTATCTCTCCAAAGTAAAATCCCTTATCAAGCAGATTCTCACGCATAACTGTACATCCTCTAGAAACCAACAACCTATATTCTGTTCTGAATGCATTTATCTTGTTAAATATTTCTTATCAATAGAATCATACTATATATATACTTTTATATCTGGCTTCTTTCATGCAGCTTAAGGTTTCTGAAGGCTTACTGACATTACAGCATCTTTAGTAGTATATTCCTTTTTTATGGCAATATTCCACTGTATGGATAAGTGTTGTGATAAAAATAAAGTGAATATTTAATTTTAAGAAGATATTACAGTAAAAAACACAATGCCGAAGGGCAGGTAAGGGGGAAGAAGTACAAATGATCAAAAGTCAGATTATGTACCTACTCCTCAAGAAGAACACAGTTTTTATGCATTGCAAACATATATTAATAAAAAAACTCTAAAAAGATAACAGATGGAGAAGATGGAGGTGGTGGGGAAAAAAAAAACACACTGCAGCTGGCAGGAAGGTTCACCTGTGCTATTGTTTGCTGCTACTTGGCCCTGAGTTTCCCTGACACCTGGACTGTACCAGAGGCCTGCAGAAACAGACTGGGCAAGTAGGGCCTGGCAGAGTTCATTAAATTTTTTCCCTCTAGACTCTCTTTTCTTCTTGTATATAGGCACACATCATAACCCAGAACTCGATGTCTAAACTACAGTTATTTCGTAAGATATGAACTGCCACATTATCGAAGTTTTAAATGAGATGATTATGTATGTTAGGAAATACTTCATCCACACAATGAAAACTGGCTAAAGGGTTACCTGCTATGAAACAGATTTTGAACAGCAATCTGTCATACATTGCTGATTTTATAACATAACAACATACCCTAAGGTATTACCAGCTTGTAACAAAATTGTGTAGGCAGAGGTTAGAACAGGAGTTTTAGGCCACGGTAAGACCCCTAAGTATAACGGAACATAAAGTGGAGTTTAATTGAAGTAGAAAACAACATTATATACAACAAGAGCACCAAAGTTGTGCTTAATTCATTAACTGATTGTTTGGTTTCAAGGGAAAGGGACAAGAAAGGTGAGAAAAGTACTACCAGACTCCTTACCCATTGTTGTTGGTGCTGGAGCTTCCTGATGGTACTTTCAGCTTGCTCCAGCTTAGCACTGGCCTCATCACTCTGCTGTTTGATGGTGGCCAACTCCCGTTTTATGAGGTAGTTTTCCTCAGCCTCCTGGGCTCTTGTCACTTGTCCCTTAGGACATAATTTTTTTGTGTGTAAAGCAATTTAGGATAGATTCAAGAAAGACTGCCTTTGTGAGGTTTAGTTATTTTGACATTTAAAAAAATCACCTCAGAGAATAGAACAGCCTAGGTAATTATTAGCTAGCAGTTTGTTATTGCTCCAGCAAATTTTTGGAAAACTAAATGAAAAATTCATTTTGACAGTTGTCAATCAATAAAATTTCAATTCATGCAGTATTACTGAGATGGACATGCAGGGCTAAAATTTTCAATGACAGTGGTTAACATCACAGAATTCACTCATTGCCATTTGGGGATCTATACTGTAAAAAATTAAGGTTAGCTTTAGAACGTGCAAGAGGTGCTGAATTGAACAAACCAAGATAATAAAAAATTAACCAGTATACCACCCAAAAAAAATTATCTCTAAGAAAATGCATGTAAAATTGCATGCATTAAAATATGAATTTCTAGGTTTAGGATTTTCCTGAGAATTAAGGTTAGAGAAAATGCTTAAAAATTATACCTGTATCAATCTATCTGCCAAGGAAGCACTTTCCTACAAAAGGAAAAATTCAGACAGAAATATAAGAGAAAAGAAATAATAGTTTGATAAAATTAGGAATGAGAAGAAAAAAATACCCAAATTCCACCTAAATTTCATTGCTAATTAAAACGGACATTTAAATTTTAAAGCTATTTTTAACTGAATGTGTTCTTATTCTTAAATCTTAAGAAAAATATATGAAAACAAAAATAGACGTCCTGTGTTTCTAAAAGAGACCAAACTATAACTTCAAATAGTTTTTCATTATTTGGAAAAGCAAATGTTTTCTCTTGAAAGCACATCTGTATCCCTTTATTTTTAGACTCAACTGTATCTCAAACCATTTCTATGAAAGGGAGAAGGAATCTGAGTAAGCAAATAATTTTAAGACATTCCCAAAGTGTGGCAGTAATTTGTGCAACAGCAACATCCCAAGAAACAAAGCAAGGAACATATGACAACTGAAATTAATAAGCTCAACTTAAACCCAAAGTAAGTAAACTTTTTGGTTGTGAAATTCAATTAATACTTAAATATTTATAGACTTCTACACGCTAAGTGACATACCTAGGCCGTCTAAGTCAGGATAAAAGGTAATTTTTTAAAAACTAAGCTCTAAACCTAACATTTTCCTACAGAATCTTTGAGCATCATTCTGAAGATTCAATATAAACTCTATGTGAACATATGCCACTCTAAAATTTAAAAATACCTAACAAGTTGTATATTTTACTGTAAACCAGTAGTAATAAGTAGGGTACAGGGAAGAGTACATAAATAATTAAAATGACTTTAAAAACAATTAAGCTCAACATTTTTGTGGAGTTGCCAAAAAGAACCATCCTTAAAGCAACTCTAGTAGCATGACAAAAATATATGCAACTATACAACAAAGACAGACCTATAATATCCAGTCCTTGTGCATTTTTAAATAGGAAATCATAAATACATAAAAAGATAAACAATGTAAACTATCCCTTTTTCTAGTTCTTTATTTCTCATCTATAGATTTTCAAAAATGACTTTCAATGTGCTTGTCAATATCATAAAGGTACTTTAAATCTACTCTCAGTTCTAGTTTTTAAAAAAAGCATCAAAAGAACTGTGAATTCTGATGTTTTTCTTTCAATAAAGCAAAAAAAAGGTGTTGTTTTTTTGAGATAGTCTCACTGCATAATTCAGTCCCAGCTGGCCTTGAATTCACAGAGCTCCTCCTGTCTCAACCTCTTTAGAGTGCTGGGATTATGCACAAAGCAAAATTCTTACAATTATGCTTATATTACTCAACTCACTGCACCAAAAACACAACTGCAAAAACATTACATTAAAAGCACAGTATGAAAAATGCAAAATATCCACATTTTCCAGTTATTTGATATGAAACAGTGAAAAGGTCATAAATAGATATCAAAAATTTTTCTGCCGGACGTGGTGGCTCACGCCTGTAATCCCAGCACTCGGGAGGCAGAGACAAGAGGATTGCTGAGTTCGAGGCTTGCCTGGGCTACATAGTGAGCTCAGGGCCAGCCTGAACTACAAAGCGAGACCCTGTCTCAAAAAAAAAAAAAAAAATTTTTTTCTAACCAAAAGTTTATACACAATTTCCTTATGCAGAAAATCCATTTGAGACTGAATTTTTAGGTAAGGAATCAATCACTTTGACTAAACTTAATCCTAGGTTTTAAAGGAATCATCACTGCCTTCAGTGTGTGGCTAGGAAGACTAAACAACATTTTAATCTTTAAAATATGTCATTGCAACTAGATTTTAAAAGAATATATTCTTTAGGGGACTGGAGATTTACCTCAGTGGTTCCGGCGCCTGACTTGCAAGCACAAGGTCCTGAGTTTGATCCCGGTAACCACATACAATGCTGGCCATGGTGACTCACGCCCACCAGCAATCAATACCACATACCACAGTGCCAGGTGTGGTGGTTCACCCCTGTAATCCCAGAACTCGGGAGGCAGAGACAGGAGGATTGCTGAGTTCCAGGCTTGCCTGGGCTACACAGTGAGCTCAGGGTCAGCCTGAACTACAAAAAGAATATATTCTTTAGAACTTGTAAGAACTGATATTGATATGTTACTCCAATAACCTCAGTTAAAACTTTAACATGAAATTTCATGTGCTAGTAACTTTTATTAGCACATGGTTTTTTGGTTAAATAATAAGCTAGATAAGTTCAGCAGTCAACACCACAATGGAGACACACGTCAATACTATTCAAGATTTACTTAAAGTATATGGAAAAATACTAAACATCCAACAGATACAGTAATTATTTACTTACTTTTTCTAGTGTTTCAATGCGTTGTTTTAGAAGTCTATTTTCCGTGCGTAATCTCTGTTAAAACAAAGTTCTGCTTAAGAATAAAGACTCCTAAATCAGTTCTAAAAACATATCCCCTTTCATAAATAAGAAAGGCTAAGGTATGAGTCCATTATCATCTGTGAAACAGTTATAGGCTTAGACTAAGAAATACATGGTAACCACATTCATCATCCCAGCTGTGAACAAATTTTCAATATCAACTACAGAAGAAAATTCTTTCTTTTCTATTATACAAAACTGTCTTAAATTTTTCACATCCCCATGAGATAGGAAAAATTCTAATTTGCTTATCTTCTACAAAGATACCATACATAAATGCCAGTTGAATAAGAAAATTCAAATACACATGTTTAACGGACATATATTACAATCTAGAGAAATCCCCATTGCAAAATTCCTTACCCACTGCAAATATAAAGAATCTATCATCAATTGTTTTCTAGTCAGGAAAACTAACTTATTAGCATTTACCAGCATATTCTCAATATCAAAAGTAAAATAAGATTTTTAAAAAAGAAACTTCACCTAACTGTTCAATGCCTAATTCACCAACACCTGTCAAATTATTCTCAAGCATTAAGTCCAAACCACTTCACATTTCAATCATCTTTTTGCACATCCCATTAATAAAATGTATTCATCATCCATATAAATTATTTCGTTCTCTATACTGTCCCTTCATTTTTGACATCCCTTAAATTATAAACCTCCTGAACTTTTTCTATCAATTTTTTCCAGAGCTCAAACAAGCCTTTTCCCAGCCCTATCTTGCTCTAAATTTGTTGCAAATGTCTTCTGCAGAAAATCCTATCAATTCAATCTATTATATTTCTAGTAAACATTTAACTATAGTTTGTATAACACATAAAAATTTTAGCTCAGAGTAATAAAATTATGAATTATATCATTAAGTAGATTATCAATAGAACAAATCTTGGTTATTACAAAGATATTTTGCAAATTTGATTTTATTTTTCTATTCACTAATATATATTTTGCAAATGATCTGAAATGGGCAACTGGATAAAGATGTGGTTTTTTAATAAAATGGACTATTACTCTGCCATAAAGAATGATAAAATAGGGGCTGGGGATTTATCTCAAGCAGTACTGAGCCAACCTTGGATGCACAAGGGCGCAAACTCGATCCCCAGTACCACAAAAAAAAAGTAGCAAGAATGATAAAATAGCCAGGCATGGTGGCTCACGCCTGTAATCCCAGCACTCGGGAGGCAGAGGCAGGAGGATTGCTGAGTTCGAGGCTTGCCTGGACTACATAGTGAGCTGAGGGCCAGCCTTAATTACAAAGCGAGACCCTGTCTCAAAAACAAAACAAAAAACAAAAGCAACAACAAAAGAATGATAAAATTCAGCCATTCATACTCAAATGGACATACCTTGAGGACTTACTCAAAAGTGAAATAAATAGGTCACAAATGTATAAATCTGTATCTTTTCTCTGATATGAGAAACTGAATATGTAAATGAGTTCTAAAATATAAGGTAGATATTGTGAAATAGAAAATATTCAAAGGGAAAAGTGGGGTAGGGGTAAGTAACAAGGAGAAAGAAAAAATGGGATGGTAAAAAAGGAAGCAAAGCTTATGTATTTAGGGAGCGAGGGGGTTGTAGGGTTGGCAGGGAAAATGGAAAAAAATCAGAGTTCAATTGTGTCATATACTGTTACAAATTCTCAGTGCTGAGTGAGATCATGATGTATATATAAAATGCATCAATAAATCAATTAAAAATAAATAAAATAACAGCTTAAGTAACAAACTATTTCCCATTTCTAGGTTGCTCATCTATGAACAACAAAGTAATCTACACAACTTTTGTGTGTGTGTGTGTGTGTGTGTGTGTGTGTGTGTGACAGGGCCTCACTTTGTAGTTCAGGCTAGCCCTGAGCTCACTGTGTAGTCCAGACAAGCCTTGAACTCACAGCTATCCTCCTGCCTCTGCCTCCCAAGTACTGGGATTACAGGCATGAGCCACAACGCCCTGCACTGCGTGCAGTATGTGGCTGACTGCTGGTGAGGGTGAGTCACCACACCCAGTATTGTTGTATGTGGTTAGTGGGGCACTGAACCAAGGACCTTATTCTTGCTAGACAGTCACTGAAACCACTGAGTTAAATCCCCAGCCCCAATTCCTCAATTATTAAACACTAGTACAGTCTAGAAAGCTTTAAAATATAGGATTCCTAAAAGGTTCTCATTTTATCAATCTAAATTAACATTTTGTTTAGCCTAAAAGATTTAGAAAATTAATTTCCAACCACATAACTAAGTGAATAAAATTACTTACAAGAGAAATAATGCTAAAATTTAGAACTCTAAACATTCACCTAAACTAGGCATTGTTGTGCAGACTTGTAATCCCAGCAACTGAGAAGCTATGGTAAATTGATCTGAAGTTCAATGGTAGTCTGTGCCACACAGCAAGTTTAAGACTAGTCTGAACTATAGAGCAAGACCTAATTAAAAAAAAAAATTCACCTGGATTTCCTTTCCCCATTTACTTTAAATCTTCTGAAATCTACTTTACTTTAAATAAAATTATAAATTATCATTTTCCCAAAATACTGAACAAAATATCGCAACACCATTTTTTAAGGTTCACAGTTATTTATTTATTTTTTGGAGTGCCAGTCAAAACCTGGACCTTGCACATCCATGGCCCTTAACACCAGTTTTAAAATTCTCTCTCCATGCTGAATTGATAAAAAGACGCTTCAGCTAACAGACCTTTACAAGTTAATCTCTCCTTTTACATTAAGGCTCATCACATTTTGACAAAGCTTTGCAATCTTTTTTAAAATACTCTAGAGGTAATTTCGCCCATTCTTGTTTTATTTACCTTCTTCTCACCCCAGTTATTACTATATAGTACTAGTCATTACAGTAGTTTGGATTTGAAATTAGGCTGATTTCGATTAAATTCTCTAATAACTTGGGCATGTCATTCAGTGCTTTAAACTATTCCCTTGTCTAAAAACTTAAGGTAATAAAACCTACAAAGGTACTGGGAAACTTGATAGCACAACACCTAACAAATACCAAATACTGAGCTAACAATCAGTACAACTGATGATATTTTTGACGTTCAGTACAAATGTGATCGTAGTATTTTGTCTCTTTTCTAGTGTTTTTCTTTGGAGTTAAAAAAATTTGCTCTGCATTTTGCAAGGAACTAGATTCAGGTGGACTTATTAATATGTTATTTTGTTGACAATTATATCTTTTTATAACATTTGTCACTCCCTGTATTCATCATTTTAATGTTTGAGGGCCAGGCATGGTGCTGCATGCCTGTAATCCCAGCAGGCAAGAAGCAGGATGATAGCTCTGAGTTGAGGTCTAGCCTGAGCTACACAGTAAGTTCAAATTCAAGGTCAGCCTGAACTGCATAGCAAGATACTGTGGAAAGGGAATAGAAAGAAAGAGGAGAGGAGGAGAAGAATAGGATGGGAGAGGAGAGGAGGGAGAAGAAGAGAGGGGGAGGGGACAAAAGGGGAAGAGAAAAAAAGGAGGAAGAGGAGGGGGAAAAGAGAGGAAGAAAGAGAAAGCAAGAGAGAAAGAAAAAGTCTATGTGTAAAGGTTTTAGTGTTAGTTTACATTCTGTTTTTCACTTAGGTTGTTCCCAAATATGCTTTTGTTTTTATTGTACATGAGATTTATTTTTGCAAGATACTTGAGCTGTGTATGGTAGATATTTAGGAAGTAATTAAATCTATAACAGAATTATTAGTCTTCCTCATATTTTTAGGTATGTTTTATAAAGCTGAAGAATACTAAGAGAGCAATTACTAGAGAAGGTGATCAAAAATGCGTATTTTGTACTTATATTTAAAAAGCACTTTTTTGGCCTACCAGATTAGAAAGAAAAAAAATTGAGACTAAAAGAGCAGAAATGAATGCTGGCAAAGTAGGTATGAAATGGTAACTCATTGCTAAGAAGAATATATCTTGGGAACACTGTTTCTGAAATTAATTTAGTATATCTCAAAAGTCTGAAAAACATAAATATAATGAATCTGATAATTCTATTTATTATAGCCAGCTACAGAAATACTGGTATGTGCTATCTACTATTCTTTCTTGTTTATTTACATTATAAAGTAGCTCAACCCTAATAATCTTTCCTTCTCCTCCCTTCCCCAGACCCCTTCCTTCTACAGGGAATGAACCCAGGAACTTTGCACTGAATTACATCAGTCTGTCTGTCTGTCTATCTAGTCTCTCTAAGGGGCTAATTGCCCAGGATGGGCTCAAATTTGTGATCATTTTGCCCCAGCCTTCCAGCATACTAGATTATAGCCATGTACCGCCACACCCTGTCATACTCCTCTTTATTAGAATAATCCAGTGACTTTTTTTCCCATTTCCCTCAATCCATGATATCTTCTCATCCCATCTATAAAATAAATTCTAACCATTGTATACATTCCCCTTGTCCCTCTCTCCGTTAGTTGTATATTTGCTTATGAAAGTCTGACTTCCCTCTCTGGAAGTTCCATCTATGCCTATAATGATAAATATGATCAAAGAAAAGCAAAACCATGATGTTTATTTAAAGCAGCAATCAAAAAAATAAAAAATGTCAAAAAGTAGTAATCACTAAATTCAATTGGACTCTCAATGTTTTGTAGCAATAAAAATGTATTAAATACTTTCTTTCGGTTTCTAGAACACTATTTACCTGTATTGTGCCTATGTCGCTCCTTTCTCCTTGTCATCCTAACCTTTATGTATCAGCTTATTCTTAGGCTTAATTCTCTTCTCTATTTTATCAACATTCATTCCCCAGGTAATCTAATCTATTCTCAAGACTCTCAACATCATCATCCTGTGAACAAATGACACATTTATATTAACTCCAGATGTAAATATTCAAGGGGCACCCTCCTATGTACTTCACTCCTAAAATATCCAAAATTGGGTTCCAGGCATTTTCCCCTAAACCAGACACTCTTGTAGTCTTGCCTAATTCAGGCAGCAAGCTGCCTAACTGTTCAAGTTAAAGAAAAAAATGGAATTGTTCCCCCTCATATCTTTATACTCAATCTTTCAATCTTTCCCTTTCAAATAAAATTCAACTACTTTTACATCAGTCTGTTATCATCCTCTTTTGCCTCCCTCATTTCATGGGTCTTCAAGATAATCTCCCTGCTTCTGCTCACATTTCCTGCAGTTTACTCTCAACAAGACAGCTAGAAGGACCCAACGAAAACCTTGTCCTTCTCTACTGCAAAACCTTCACTAGCTTCCATCTACCTAGAGTCAGTGACCTGACCTTATCTGCAGCTTGTCTATTTTAACTTTACATATTTTTCTCCCCCATCATGTTGTCCCATTCCCAATTCCTCTTTACTGTGCCTCCCCAGGTACACTGCTACCCAGGTTTTCTGCATTTCTCCCTAGCTAGGTGGCTCTGTCACCTCCTTCAGGTCCTTCCTTTCTTCTTTCATGATGTCTGTCTGTCTATCTATTGGTCCCAGGGATGGAACTTAGGACCTCACACTTACAAGGCAGGAGCTGGAACCACTGAGCTAAATACTCAGCACTCAATAATTTTAATTTCCACATCAAAACTTCATATGATATGATGATCACACCATTTGCTTGTGAAAAAGAAAGTTATGAAATTATCTCCATGGAGGATTCTGACGAAGAAAGACCTAGGCAATGCAAGAAGGTGCTAGTTTCAAGGCTGTATTGCCCAGCACCACAAAATCAAAACAAAACAGAAACTTTCAGAATGCACTAATTTAATGGCCATATACCCTTGTAAAAGGACCTGCAGGAGAAGGAGGAAATATGAGATAAGAAGTAGTGTTTCCCACTTCACATGAAGGTTCAGTTAAAACATGGTTGGTGATCATCTGATCATGACTAAAATAAATTACCAAATCCAAGTAAAACCCCAGGCACACTCAAAATAAACATAGTATAGTCATTCAAAAACTGTTCTGGTTTTGTCCATTAGGGGGCTTGGAGAATGGATAGGGATACAATCCCAATACCAAAGAAAACTGGTTTCAACTTGCCAAAAATTAAAACCAGACCCTTATCTTTCACTACACACTAAATTAAAATCAAAATGGTAAAAGATCTAAATATTAAAACAGAGACACTAAATCTGCTGGAACATAGATTAGTTAAAACTCTTGATGATGTAGGGAAAAATTTTATGAGGAAAACCCCGATTACACAGGAACCATCACAAGTCATAAACTACTTGGATCTCATCTTACTAAAAAGCTTTTGTACAGGAAGAGAAAATACCAACCAAGTGAAGAGATAATCCACAAAGCAGTAAAAAATTGTCCCATCTGTTTCTCAAAGGACTAATGTCTAAAATATATAAAAAACTCAAAAAAATTAAATCCCTCAAATTGAAAAATCTAACCCAAAACTGTGCATCTGAAATGAATATGCTTTTCTGATGAACTAGAAATGGCAAATAAATATATGAAAGAATCTTCAACATCACTCATCATTCAAGAGATGTAAACTATAACAACACTGAGATTCCATGTCACTCCAGAAAGAGTGGCTATTACCAAGAAATCAACCAATAATATGTGCTGGTGTAGACGTGGGTAAAAAGGAACCAACTCTACTTTTGGTGTCAGTGTAAACTATTGTAATCACTATGGAAAACAGTATGGAGATTCCACAAAAAAGTTAAACTAGAGATTCCATTTGACTCAGCTATTCCTCTTCTTGGTAGCTTTTCAAATGAATCAAAAGATACATACACCCATGTTTAAAGCAGCACAGGGTGTAATCTTGGAAACAGCCCAAATGCCTATCACCTGATGAACAGAAAAAGATGTGGTTTTCTTAAGACAATGGAGTAATACACATAAATAAGTAAAGATAAACTTGAGACATTATAGCCAAATAAATGCTTAAGGTTATATATATATTTTTTTGAGACATGGTCTCACTTTGTAGTTCAGGCTGGCCTCTAGTGAGCTGAGTTTACTAGGTAGCCCAGGCAAACCTCAAACTCAGCAATCCTCCCACCTCTGCCTCCCAAGGGTTGGGATTACAGGTGAGAGCCACCATTCCTGGCACTATGGTATATGGTACTGATTGCTGGTGGGTGTAAGTGACCACACCCAGTATTGCTGTATATAGTTACCAGGGATGAACCAGAGACCTTGTGCTTGCTAGGTAGGTGCCGGAAGCACTGAGCTAAATCTCCAGCCCATTAAGACCATACTCTTAATTGAAATAAATCAGACACACATGCAAATACCAAACTGTTTCTCTGGTATGAATACCTGAAAGTGTATATGAGGACCAAAATGAATAATGGATATGTGAACTAAGAAGAAAGTATTCAAATGGGTAGGAGAACCAGAAAATGAGGTAGGGAAAGGAAAGAGGCAAAAGTAAAAACATGAGACAAGAAGGAAAAAATGCAAACAAAGCTTTTGTAAATAAGGAGGGGAAGAGGGCTTAAAGGCTGGTAGGGGAATGGAGAAAAATAAGAATCAAGATATATGATGTATAGGTTTAAATTCCGAGAGTCTCACTATGTAGTTCAGCCTGGCCTTGAATTCACTAACCAGCCTAAACTGCCTTGAACTCAATGATTCTCTTGCCTCAACCTCCGAAATGCTACGATTATAGGTGTGCATTATTACACCCAGTTTTCCCAGTGGTGAATGTGCTAATCATGTGTACCTAAAATGTACCTATAAATTTAGCTAATTAAAAAGATAAAAATAGGGCCGGAGGATTTGCTCAGTGGTTCTAGCGCCTGTCTCTCATAAGCGCAAGGTCCTGAGTTCCATCCCCGGAAACCACATACAATGCTGGGTGTGGAGACTCACGCCCACCAGCCATCAACACCACATACCACAGTGCCGGGCGTGGTGGCTCACGCCTGTAATCCCAGCACTTGGGAGGCAGAGACAGGAGGATTGCTGAGTTCCAGGCTTGCCAGGGCTACATAGTAAACTCAGAGCCAGCCTGAACTACAAAGCGAGACCCTGTCTCAAAAAAAAAAAAGATAAAAATAAACATTAATTTCTTGGGTTATAGGAGGCTCATGTAAGAATGTTAAGATACATACAAGTATTTTATTCAAATAAAAAAATTTAAAAATCTATCTTGGAGGCTGTTTCACTGAGAAGTAATTTTAAAGTATAAAATTGGCTTAGATTAAAAAAAATACATTGGTCCTAGTACTCTAAAGCAGCCTTATTTGTTCAAATGTAATGATTTTTTATAATTAGTCTGCCACAAATTATCTGTTGCTAGTCTCAGGACACAGGGTGTTAGAGGTTATCTTCTCTGCCACCGTTAACAATTACCATCAAATGGAATGTAATTATGTCCTCCAATGGAGCTTCTCTCTTTGGTTCAGAGGAACTCCCAACAAAGCCGCTCTTTTTCACAAAAGAATGAAAGTCATTTCAGTAACATTACCCTGCCTTTGAAAAATGTCTATTTTCAACTATAATACAGGATGATCAATAAACTTTATTGCTAAATCTATTGCAGATGGTAATAAGAGATAAATATAACCTACTATCTATTGCCAAGTAACTGACTTCAACCAATTTCTCGTAAGCACTTAAAAAGGCCCTGAAATGCTTACTTTAATTTCAACTTGCTCTTCCATTTCTTTAGTTTTTATTGTAGTGTATTCCTTTTCAAGCCTAAGAAGAAGAAGAAGAAAGTTAAAGGTATGTTTTCATTGAAAAAGTTAATTATAAAACTTTTAACATTTAAATTAAAACACATTTTTTAGTTTCCCCCAGGTTATTAAGATAATATGAATAAAATGAATACTTTCATGGATTGTTACCATAAAATCACCTTACAAATCACAATAATAAAAACCACTAAAAAGTGAATTTACATAATACCAAGGACAGAACTGAGCTTACAGACTGTAGTGAACCTTAAACTTACAAAAGAACCAGCTAACCTTTCCCTTTATATTAGAAAATGATTGTATGAATGTATGGACTCTTAAACACAAACATTTTGATATTAACAATGACAAAATATTTTAGTGTGTTTCCTAAAAAAAATTCGTAGCTTCCTTACATAAGCTTTAAGTAAAAAATGTAGAAGAAATGTGGCAAATATAAAAATCATGAGAATGCCAAAGAAAGTCCCATAGGCAAGAAATACTAGTGAATACTAAAATGAGTGGATCAAAATTTATGAATGGCTTCAGATTGTATTTTCTAAAATATTCAGAAAGTAGTAAAGGAAAACTTTAAATACACACTGCAGAATCCTGGCAGATAGCACTTCAGTTAACTGATCAAGATTAAAGTCACAGTAATGTGTACTGAAGATACAACTCTCTGAAGATGTCCTCAGAAGAAGCTATTACTGCTGGATATCACTCAATAATGTACATCCTCAAAGCAAAAATTTTAAAAATTAAAAAAAAAACAGATTAAAGGATTTTCTATGAAGTAATTTACCAGCTCTGTTCAGAAGCTTTAAGAAAACAGAAAAAAGGTTGGAGTCAGGTTGTGGTGGTTCACACTTACAATCCCTGCACTCACCAGGCTGAAGCAGGAGTACTACAAGTTTGAAGTCCGCCTGGACTACACAGCAAGTTTGAGGCCAGTTTGGAAAGACCAAGACTCTGGCTCAAACTATAGAAAAAAAAAAAAGAGGTCAGGCTCAGTGGGATACACTTGTAATCTCAACTGCTGTTGGGAGGCAAAGGCAGGACAATCAGTTGAGTTCAGGAGTTTGTGATGAGGCAAAGACAAATAACAAGGCTCCATCTTAGAAAACACAGGTGAACTATTACCGCCTAACAGAGAGTAAATATGACAACTAAATGAGAAACTATTTTTCCTATACCATTTTAAGTCATCTTTTAAAAATTTAGTACGATACAAATTAAACTCGTCATATTATTTATCTTGCTTACAACCAAATTCACTGCAAGAATCAACTAGACCAGTCTTCAAATAATTTAAAACTATTCTCAAAAATCACATTCTGCCAGGTGTGGTGGCTCACGCCTATAATCCCAGCACTCAGGAGGCAAAGGCAGGAGGATTGCTGAGTTCCAGGTTTGCCTGGGTTACATAGTGAGCTCAGAGACAGCCTGAACCACAAAACGAAACCTTGTCTCGAATGAATGAATGAATGATCGATCAAATTATGTGTTAAAGACAAAAACCTATTACTATATGCATCGCCTCAGTTAGCTCACAGTAACTTCTTAGTACTGTGAGCTAGGCTTAGAAATTCACCTAAGGTTATATTGCTATACTACAATGACTTTTTTTTTTTAAATTGAATTCTTTATTGGTACAATTTATATACATCTCAAAATCACATATAACATTGGGAAATTTGTACCAGTATATGCCACAAGTTAATTCTCATTTTTACCCATATGCCTACCCACTCCCCCCTCCTCCCCCCTTATACATGCTCTTTTATTTTCTTTCTGTATCATATTTATTCCTTCCCCTCATCCCATTCCCACACCAAGTTTCCTATAGAAATATTCCACTCTATAAAAGCTGTCCTACTTTCTAGAACTCATTTGCATCTACAGGTGTTCATGCCAGAGAGAAGATCCGGAAATTGTCTAT
>PVIC010036292.1:0-18614 GCA_004025085.1 Thryonomys swinderianus
TTTTTTTTTTTTTTTTTTAGTACAGTGCTGCAGAGATGAGTCTGGCTTGTAGCATACATTATTATTCTTTGGCATTACTGAGAAATATTGCATGTGTTTTCTGTTGAAAAGCAAAAGCATCATGGACTCAGAATTTACTTCATGTGCCCAGAGGTCAGAGTTCTTCAGAGAAGCCCAAACAGCTCTTTCCCTCATCAAAACACAGTCACATTTACTTCTTCAGTGCTTTACCAATTTGGTCTATGAGCTGGAGAAACCAGTTTTAGAAAAAGATCTTGTGCATATATTTTCTCTCCTCTGATGATAGACTGCCTGTAAATTAGACATCATTATCATGCACAAGTGACTGGTTTTCTAATAAAATAGGCTCCAGACATTTCCCCAAGGAGAGAGACAGAAAGTGCCTGCTACACTGCAGACTGAAGCGTGACAATCAACCAAGCACTGGAAAAGTGACAGCTCCCCTTACACAGGGAGAAAAGCTCTTTGCACACTTACCTGCTGGTGCCCAACCATGGGAAAATCAGCCTTTCACTTTTATATCTTCAGCCACTTTTAAAAAAATGTAAACTTGGCCGGAGGAGAGGATACAGGGATAATGTAGGCGGAGAAATCACCAGAACATGTCTCCTCACCTACACGACTATCACACGTGCAGAGTCAGCCTGACGTGACTGTCCTGAAACTCTGGAGTGTGCAAAAGAAGAGCAGCAAATTTCAGTGAAACAGGTGACTCCGGTGAACGTGAATCACGGTCAGCTCTTTGTTCGCCGTCACTACCCGTCCTCTGCCCGCGGCAGTACACTGAGGAGGTGCACGAGAGCGGCTTATGTGCAGCCGCAGAACCCAGGGCTGGTGCGGCACCTTCATCCATGCACCAGGGACGTGTGTTTTCTGCAGAAGCCCCATCCGGTCACAGAAGCGCAGCCAGCGGCAGGCAGCTGTCACACACGCCCACACGCACTCATGGTTTTAAGGTCCTTTTCCTTTGTCCCACTGGCTTCCGGGAGATATGAAAGGTTGGCGCTCACCTTTCCTCTAATACGCTACGTTTTTCCTCTTTTGTAAGCTGATCATTAAAGACTTGAATGTTCAGAAGCAGTTGCTTATTACGAAGTCACCGTCCAGGCCCTGGGAAAGACGCAGGCTCAGAAAATGTCCACAGAAACCTTGAAGCTGTGCCTCAGGTTGTTCCTCAGTGCAGAGATGACAGAAGACAATCGAAACAAAGCAAAAAGAGAAAGTAGCAGACTCTGAGGAAGGACAAGAATCTGACTTCCAGAGTTACTACCTCACTGGACCCAAATTTCCAGATTTTACTAATAATCAATGGCTGCAAAGAAATAGAAGAGTATAGCTCAGTCAGAGGCAAGAAATTAACCACCAGGAGCTCTTCTTGAGAAAATCCAGATGAGTTCTCTACCAGACAAAGATTTTAAGACAACTTCCTCAAAAAGGCACAGATAATTAAATGCAGGTACAGAAAAAGTCAAGAAAATTATATATAAATAAAATACAAAAGCCTAAAAAAAAGGGAAACACGTGATAAATGACAAAATTGACTAAAGGAGTTCAAAGACATATTTGAGTGAGCAGGCAGAAGAAAGAATCAACAAACCTGAAAGACAACTGAAATTATTAAGCCTGAAGAATAGGGGAAAAAAGATTAAAGACAAGGAATGATGCAGGGACTGATGGGATACCAGGAAGAAACTCAGAAGGAAAAGGAGAGAAAGGGGTAGAGAGATCATTACAAGAAATAAAGGCTCAAACTTAGCATATCTGATGAATATAAATATCCAAAAAGCTCAGTGAAATCCAAATATGATGAGTTTTAAGAAACTCATACTGAAACTCATTATAATCGAATCTTGAAACCAGCAGGAAGAGTTATCTTCTACAAGAGATCCTCACTAAGAGTGCAACAGATTTTTCGTCAAAATGCAAGGTCAGCAGGCAGTGGCTGATGTATTCACAGTGCTAAGAGAAAGAAACTATCAACCAGGAATTCCATACCCATCAAACTTGTTTTTCAAAAGTCAAAGAGATTCCCAGATGAATGAAAGTGCATTACCACTAAACCTTTGTATAAGAAATCCTATAAGGCATCCTGCAGAAATGAAAGAACACTAAGCAGTTTTTCAAAGTTATAAGAAAAATTAAGACCTCAGTTAAAATAAGTACATAGGTACCAGGTGTGGTGGTGCACAACTATCATCCCAGCACTCAGGAGGCTGAGGCAGGAGGATCTCCGCAAGTTTGAGGTCCCCCTGGGCTACAAAGTGAGTTCAAGGCCAGCCTATACTACATAGTGAGATCCTGTCTCAAAATAAATAAATTCATACATACATACATATGTATATAGGCAATTATAAAAGTTAATGTTAATGTCGGATGTGGTGGCTCACGCCTGTAATCCCAGCACTCGGGAGGCAGAGACAGGAGGATTGCTGAGTTCGCGGTGGCTTGCCTGGGCACCATAGTGAGCTCAGGGCCAGCCTGAGCTACAAAGTGAGACCCTGTCTCAAAAAGCAAAAAAAAAAAAAAAAAAAAGTTAATGTTGTGACTTATAATTCCACTATTTTTTTCTCCAAAATTTATGAGGCCAATATATTTCAGGGAATAAGTTATTAGCCTATAAGACAATTTTATGCTAACTTTAATTTGTAACTCCACACTTTGCTTTCTACATAATTTCAGAGGCTAATAAATTCAAACAGAAATTATCATTTTTGACACATATCATACAAGTATGTAATTTTGTGGCATCAGTAACTAAAAGGGTTACAGTAGAACTATAATGAGAAAAGACTTTGTGCATTATTCAAGTTAACTTGATACAGATTTGAGTATTATAGATTTAGGATGATGAATGTAGCCATGCAAGCACACACACATGTATACACACACACACACACACACACTGTAGTTACAGAATTTAAAGAGTAGAGAATTTAGCTAAATACAAGAGATAATAGTGTGTTATGGCAAAAAAATAAAGAATACAGGAAACAAGGAGCAAAATGCAAGAAATTAGGTCCTTCCTTGTCCGTAAGCACTTTAAATGTAAACAGCTGAGGGCCACAAAGACAGAAATTTCCAGAGCCCATAGGGTGGGATTTAACTGCGTGTTGTCTACAGGATACAAACTATAGATGGAAAGTCAGAGAGGACAGTGCAGGATGTCGGTGCCTCACACTCACAGCGCTGTGATTCAGAGTCAAAGTAATGGGCCATTTCTATCCACGGATGAGCAGACCGCAGGGCCCATGTGCGAGTGCATGGTATGCGTGCTGCATAAGTGGCCCTTGCACATGTATGCGCAGTGAAATAATCCAGTCACCAAAAGACACATGCTGTTTGAGTCTATTTATATAAGGGGTCTGCAAGAGCCACATCTGGACATGTAGAAAACAGAATGGTGGTTTCCATGGGCTGCAGGACGGGGAGAGAGGGGCTATTGATAATGGGCAGGAATTTCAGGTGTTCAGGAGAAGAGTTCGGGATATGATAGGTGGTTGTCCAATGATATCAACTGACAACACCACAGAACAGTCTACTTAAAATGGGTGAGACTGTAAATTTTATGGGTTGTGATTTTATTGAAAGAACCATTTTTAAAAGTTTCAGAGCACCTCAGCACGTACTTCTTTAGAAGATTTTTAGAAGCTCTACAAATGAGGAGGCTGATCCTAGATTTGTCTTTACCTTCTACCTGATCATAAAAATGAGAGATCCTCTCTCCAGTCAGTTCATGGCCCCTGAGGTTAGAATGGTGCACAGGGAAGAGACTTCTGGGAGATCCGCTGAAATCCGTCATCAAAGCAGGAGAGATGGTGTAACGTCCTGTGGCCTGTCCCCTTGTAGAGTACAGATGGTCACACAGTAAAACCGCGACTCAGTATTCCTGCCTCCATTCAGGAGACTGAGGGGTGGAACTAATCAGTACAGAAACAGGCTTAGTCCAGAAAGAGGAATAGAAACAATCACAGGCACAACACAGAGAAGAAGCAGTCGACAAGCACAGAGTTCTGCTGCCACAGCCCACCATTCACACTTCCAAGCCCACCTAGTCCATCCTCACCTCTCCATCAGGCCTGCTGTCCTATCTCACACCGCACCACAGCCACCTCTTTGTACACATGGGTCCTCTTGTTTGGGTCCTAAACTGTTTGGGTCACCTGCCACCTGGTATCATGGGTATGATTGCGGTGGGTAGCGTGCCCTTATCTTATTGTTAAATCAAATGAAATCCAGAAGCCAGAGTGTTGGCAACACCTACCTCTCTGCCTGGGCCCTGAGCAGCCCATACCAAGACCTGTGCCTGCCCTGAACTTGCCGGTGCCCCCTGAGAGCAGGGCCTGTGCTCTACTGGAAACCATGGGGGTCCTGTGTCCCCAGCGCCACTGCTGAGCTCCAGGGGACAGGGGCTTCTCGGCCTCTGCCCAACCTCCAGTTTATCTCTTCACCAGGTCCCCAGAGACAATGTGTACCTGCCACTCCCTTACTCGCCCTGAAAGAACTCAGCCTCCACCCCATTCTCTCTCCACAATTACCCGCATGGTGTTAAGCCTGAAAAATAAGAGCTGGGCCCAGCAGCTTTGCTGCTTCCGCAACAGAAGAACATTAAATCCTTTACCCTGAGTTAACTCTCAGACCTCCGTAGCGCACAAGTGACGACCAGGGAGAGAAAAGGAAAGCCAGAATTCTTCCTGAGTGACAAGAACGGCTGTTTAGCTTCTTCTGGTGTTTAGAAATTTATGGAAAGAGGAAACTCTGGGATGTGGGGCAGTTATAGGGACAAACTACCTTGACAGTCATGGTAGTGACTGTCATTCAGAAGAGAGAACCTTATTGCTACAATAAGCACATTTCTTCAGGCTTCAGTCAGATTGTGCTGACATTTTCCTTCTTAATGCATCAGAATGCTCTTAGTTTAGTGGCTCCGGACCCCCAGACCAGTCCTGGATGCCCACCTACTGCGTGAGGCCCCCCACAACAGGCCTGTCCAGCAGGACGCATTCCCGTCCCCCAGCTGCTGTACGAGCACACAGAACAAGGCCACTGGTGGCTGTAGCTCTTCTGTGTTCCATCGTTTCCTTTAGTCCCTGATCAGCCTCAAAGTTTCTAGAAACTTGGAAACAGATAAAAAGCTTTCCTTGCTACCCTAACATTCCTGTGGAAATTCATATTCCAATTTGAAAAGACAGCTTTTTTCAGCCCAGAAACAAGGTGCAAACAGACACAATGCCCTCAAAGTAATTAGCAAACCTTGCCAACAGGTTTTCTTCCTTTGGGAATAATTTTATTTGATTTGTTTCTTCCTTCAGATGATCAAAAATGCAGATGAAAATGTATTTCTTTTGATTAAATAGATTACATGGAATGTATTCAACTGCTAACAAAATGTCAGTGAGCTCCATAGGAAATACCAAGAGTAAACTCTAAGCAGTGTGTTTCCCCAGCGGTCAGGTGGGCAGCTGAACGACGGAGGTGCCCTGTCTTTCACACAGTGTGGCCACACGGAAGCGACAGTGTCTGTGCAGTTTGCACAGTGCGTCAGGCGAGCGCGAGAGATCACCACCACTGTGGGTCACAGGGACACCTCGGGACTCCCAAGGGGGAGCCCACGATGAAGCTACCCATTCAGGTTTACCTGACACGATTTGAATCGTGATAAAATCAACCAAAGCTAAGCGATGCCACAGCCAAATCCGTCTTGTCCTCCCTTTTAATTCTAACCTTGACAAAGTCCAAGGTCACAAAAACAATCCTCCATACCCAGCCAGTGTGCAAAGGTCCCCAGATGCGTGATGGTTGAAACATTTTTCAATCACGCTGTCCTTCCTCTGTCACTTCCCTTACAAACACAAAGGAGAAGATCGTGTCGTCTCCTGGCTTCCGTGCATCTCATAGTCACCCTCAACACCCCGCGGGGCCGAGGCGCCGACAGGCACCCACGTGCTGTGCGTGGCAGAAGTCGACTCTTCGCCAGGGCTGAGTCTGTTGTAATGACGAACAGCCAGTTGCGCAGAGACAATCCATGGAAAAGGTTCTTCAAGTGCTGTCGTTAGAAGATAAATACGCCACATTCGGGGGGTTTCAGGGAAACCAATTTGTCAGACGCTTCCTCTGCTCTCATCACGTGGTGAAGACTTTTCTATTTTAGTAATGTCAACATCAGCATTTTCTGTCCAAGCTAAAATAAGCCACCTAAACATAGGACACGAGCAGATACCAAAATGACAAAAGCCTATGTTTTATTTATCCCTCCCTACAATTAAAGAGATTGCCTAGACCCGCAAAGTCCTTTTTCCTGCCCCAGGCACCAGGCACTAAGAATGCAGCAGCAGCAGCAGGAGACATCACCTAGAGATGTGCAGGGGTAAACGACCTCAAATAGCTTTTAGGAGCCAGCTACGCGTGTCTGCTTGGAGTATGGGAGACTGGCAGGGACCAAACTTTGCACCTTTGCCCATTCCACCTGAATAATTTAAGAACAGCCAACTTTGCTACAAGCACCCATTTGTCTACTTCCAGAAGTAAATTAAACCAGGAGAATTGGAAGCTGTAGGTGGGATAAATTAATTGCCTCCTAGAATCATTGCTAATGCCTAAAGTGCTTTGTAAACCAAAAGCACTCCATAAATATGCCATTGTAAGTACCTTTATCACTGGGAGTAGCGAGATTAATAATGATAAAGTGAATTAAGGAAGCAGAGTTGGATTTTATTTTATTACTCACACAAAGAAAAGCATGCCATGTTAGTAAATGTCATATTGCAGAGTCATACAATGAAATTCCATCACAGAGAACAGGTTACCAGGACACAAAGGACGTCTTGTTAGTGTTTGTCAAGTTCCTCTCCCCACTTCCAAGGTATCTCTTTGCTTTCCAGAGAGTCACGGGTCACACACGTGTTATGTCCTCCACGTGTTTGTGATTTGACTCTTGCTAAATACGATAGGCCCGACCGTAGCATCTGGTCAGCTGTTTTGGAGGGTCAGGTTAGAATCGCTTGGTTTCCTTGACTTCTGTGAGTGCGTCGATCAAGAACTTACGCGCAATAGCTATAGCCTGTTGCGCCCTGTGTCCTTGTGGGTCACTACACGACAGATGTTTCCTGTACATTTGCTCACTTAATCTGGAGGATTATCTTGTAAGTTAGGCATCATGATCATTCTTTTTACTTTCTGGTACTCAGATCTTTGTACTTCCAAAGCAGGCGCGATACCACTTGAGCTGCATCCCCAGCCCTCGTTATTACATTCTTGATTCACAGACTGGGAAATCCTGAGGCAGCACTGATGACTCTGCTTAGTGTCTCACAGCACATCTCTCTGGCACCAGATGTGTCTATCAGGAAAGGCAGTCAGGTCTACGGCCGTGGGTTTTCATCCACTACCTCGCAAAGATATTCTGTAAGAATGGCGCCTATTCTGAACATGGACAGCCTTCTATTTCTATTTATACTCCTTTAACTATTAAAAATAATCTAACATGGCCGGGCGTGGTGGCTCACGCCTGTCATCCCAGCACTCGGGAGGCAGAGGCAGGCGGATTGCTGAGTTCGAGGCTTGCCTGGGCTACATAGTGAGCTCAGGGCCAGCCTGAACTGCAAAGCAAGACCCTGTCTCAAAAAAAAAAAAAAAAATCTAACATGTACTAAACCCATCAGGAAGGCTATGGATATACCATTTACATAAGAGAGCTGGGTCCCCGTGGACTGTGGTGACCTCAGAGGGTACGAAGATTGCTGGTGCCCGTGGCCCGTGGGTACCATGGCAACCATACTGCTCCTCTGCGTTATGTGTTTGAAATCACCCCATGGAGGAGTGTCCATGGTAGGAAACCGAAAATGTGCATTGACATGGCCTCCTGCACTCCCTTTTCCTTTTCCCGTTCCCAGCTCTCCCTCTGTCCTCTTCCCTCACCTTGACTTCTCAATTCTTCCCTTTGTCTTCTCTTCCAAAGGCAAATATGCCATGCGAGACCTGGTGCACAGGCTTCCCGGCGGGAACAACAGCAGCAACGCAGCGAGCAAGGCCATGTCGGACGACACGGTGACCGCGGTCTGCTGCACCTTGCACGAAGTGATCACCAAGAACATGGAGAACGCCAAGGCCTTACGGGATGCTGGCGGCATTGAAAAGTTGGTCGGCATCTCCAAAAGCAAAGGAGACAAGTAAGTCACAGGGTGACGTCACGTCTCCCCATCAGCAGAGCCGGTTCTGCGTGTGCCTGTCCTTTGGTGATGCGGGCAGCATTGCTGAGTGTCCCCAGGGAGCATCCGTCCCTATCACCAGGAGAAGGGAATGGAGAGTGGTCTCCGGTCCTGCCAACCGTGAACACTGATCTCACAGGTGACTCCCACCTGATCTGTAACGCATGTCTTGCAGACTGACAGGGTCACCTCGACATTGCAGCCGGCTTGCTGACACGTCCCTGCCACCCTTTCCTGCGTGTCCAAAACTGAAGCATCCCTTCAGCAGCTGGGGTGTTGGTGTACCAGTGAGCTGTCAGTTCTTACGGACACCTTCACTAACCTAATTAAATGTCACCTCCCGCAATTTCCACACTGTAATCAAAGAAGATTAAAAGAGTAAACCTTTTGTCATAAGGGTCTGTCTACCCCTTGACTTCATTCCCTGCTCTCTCATTCCATTACATCAAAATGCTGAATAATTTTTCTTTTGTTATGAAAGACTGTCAGGCATCCACTGGGAGACTTTCTGGATATTCTATCTCATTACTTCATGTAATTCATGATATTACTAATATAGGATATAAGTTTCCTGATTTCTGTTTAAGCACCCTGAGACATCCAAATAGCTCCAATCAACAACCCAGCATTAAAGTTTCAGTACTTTCTTATATCAAGTCGAGAAGCTCCATTAGGCTCACAGAATTGTGCAGTGTAGCTTTGGCTTAAATTTTACACATAGACTACGTAGAAAAAGAAAGTTACATGGTTTTTTTTTCTTTATATGGCTTCAGCAAACCTTTGAGATCTCTAATTGAAGTGTTTATTTGATTTGAGCATTGAACACTAATACATCAATAATTTTTTAAAACATACAGATAGACACACAACAAAGCCATAGTCCTCAAAACACTGTCATGTCTGTCTTCATGAAACATTCAGAGTTCCAGAACTTTCTCTGTGTGTTAAAAGGAGAGCTGGGAGTGGTTTGACAACACTCATTCTCTTTGACTGTTGACTTCTTATGTGGTAAACATCAGTGAATGGGCCACACAGAAGAGATTTTTTTTCTTCATTCTTGGCGCTCAAAGACAACAACCTAGTGAAACTATTTAAAGACCACTGAAAGGGAGTCTGTGAAATACTTCATTAAATGTCCCTGTGCTGATCTAGAGTGGCCCTGTTCGGTCTCCTCCAAACTTTATTATTGTTAATGGGAAGACATTTTTCACTATAGAGGATCTCAGTAATGTCCTTTAATTTGACTTTAAAAATCCTGAATGGAATAGTCACGTTTTCCAGTGCAAACAGCCTGGATTTATGAGTTTAATAAGAAGTGATGAACAAGATTAAATGAAGCATCTTTCCCATTATAGTTTCTCTGTTTAGTTCATGTATTCCACTTTCCTGTGTAGTTTTTCTCTCTCTTTTTTTTTTTTGTATACTAATTTCAGGATCAAAACAAGGTTTTTATGACTTCTCATTTCCTTCCTCCTCTTTGGCGTGTTTATTGCTTTTCACCACTCTTAAAACAAAATGAATCCAAGAGAATTGCTCCAAATCTCAGCATGGACCTACTGCTTAGCACACAGTTCTAAGATGAGAGCAGACTTCAAGGCTCCCATGATCATCTAGCAATGCTTTAATAAAATAAAAAGTCCACTTGGAAAATGGAATTTTTGGTCTTAGGGATGATTCAGTAATGAGAAATGGCAGAAATATCCAATCATCCTCATTAATTTATAAATGCTCACAAATAGGTCCACTCTAAATTGTTCTTAAACATTAACTTCCAGAAAGAAGTTCAGTTCCCACTTGATTTTTATTTAAGACAGAACTAGAAAACATAGATGAAAAAAAAATATGTCTAGCTGGTTAAAGTCCTTATGTATTTTATCTCTAAGTATATGCAAGACATGCAGTGATGTCAGTAAGTCTGACTGGGGAGCTGGCCGTGACGCCATGGTGACCATCTCACTCACTCTGGCTTGAGCAGCCCCGATGGTGTCCTGAGATCCCACGGCTGGCAGAGCCGCGCTGAACAGGCGGGAGGCATTACACTGGCTGACATCTTCAGCCACGCCTGGTTTGACAGGTCCTATGAAAATCAGGCATCAGATAATTATTATTAACTCTCCCAGGAGTCTCATACGCACTGCTCTAAAGTCTTGATAACTTATTTTTTCCACATCATGTTAAATACCCATCATGGACATTCCAGCATGTCTGTCTCTTTCAAGAATGCATTTATGTTTTAACAGTTATGTGGGGAAATAGTGCTGAATGTGTCACTGTATTTTGTCACAAGACCAAAAAGCTATTAACTGTCTCAACTGTTCCTTGTCAGTGAAGAGCTCTTTTGTGTGATTTGGATTATAATCACTTGTCACATTAAAAACACTCAGCTGTTCAAGTCCTTCACTCAACAGTAACATTTTTCTCCAGTAGAAGTTTTTATGGTACTGGTCCAGGTGATAGATCGGAATGAAAGTGTAGAAAAATGATGTTTCTTTGACCTTCATGTGTTATTATACCACTCGGTGTACTGATACTTTAAATGAGAGGTTAGAACCTTCTGCCCATTGCACATTCATTCTCTTTCTATTCTGTAACTAAGCAAGAAGTAGACACACGACAGAAGAATTTCCCCTTGCTAATGTCTCAAGTACACCATCTCTACCTGAATAGCAGTAGATATTCCTCTGGGTTTGTGTGACTCTTGTCAAGGACAAGTCTCTGGCTATCAGTGACAAAATGCAACAAAACAGATCATTTAATCTTTGTTCAGTTATGGTTATATGAGAATACAATGTACCTTTATCTGTATCCAAGAAAAGGTCTAAAATTCTCTGTCCTTAAATCAAAGCTATTTAAAATTATGTTCAGAGCATGATACTATCATATATTTTGAAATAATTCCATGATTCATTTTAGTAAAATAAAATATTATCTTAATATAGCTAATCATCCCTAGAGAAAATAATGAGATTTATGGGAACTTCGTCTTTTTTTCCCTTTTTCAAATACTAGATATAACTAAGAGTCAGCGTTGATTTCCATCTCAGAAACAGTGGGTCACAGTTACTGTCCCCTTCAGTAAATGTCTGAAGCTCAGACTGAGTTGATTGGAGTCACAAACAGGAAGCTCTGAGGGCAGCGATGATTGGCTGATTGTTGCCCCCGAGTGTCCCCACAAACCACACGTCCCCGGAGTGTGTGTTGGCTCTGACTCCCGGCTCCAGCCCCACCCGCCCAGCTGCCATCTGCTCCCTGCGGGTCTGTCTGCCGCTCTGTGCCTGTCAGCTTCGGGACCGGTCCTCACGGGCGAGTCCTCCCGGAGAAAAAAAACCCTGCTCGATCCCTGGAGCCCCCAGTCACACGGACCAGGGCTCCACTCTGCCCCGAAGCCCACCCACTTCTTAGTTTTTGTGCATCATGTTGCCTTAGAACACAGCCACACTCGCTCACTGAGTCATTACATTTACAATTGCTCACGTCACTGGCAGCCCACCAGGAGCGCACGGCCCGGAGCCAGGCTCCTGGGTCTGAGGCTTCACCCTGCAAGCGGCCTGGCCGGGAAGGCACAGCGCAGGGCAGTAGCAGGCACGCAGCTGTGCAGCTGCTTGTGAAACCGCTAGAATAAAGAATTTCTAAGTACTTCGTGGCACCGACCCTGGGTAATGTAACTTCCAGGAATCCGATTGCATGAAGTCAGCCAGGGCTTTCTGGCCTCGTCTCTGTTCTGCAGTGCGGCTTGGCCCTGAAGCTAAGGGCAGGTATTCAGCTGAGCTTTCATAGGTGTGTCTGGAATAAAGTTGTAGAAATAGTAACACGTGCTTGTGCAGCCATGGTTTACTACACACCATGGAACAGAGGACAGAACTTGAAGTGCGCACGGGGCTTGGCGCGTAGGCCGCACTGTCCTTGGCATGTGCGGGAAGATGTGTGCACTTGTCGACGCTGGGAACAGGTCCCCGTGCCCACACAGTGTGCGGAGCCAGCGCCGCGTGTGCCCGCGGGCTCAGCCGAAGCCAGGGACACCTTTTCTCCCCCTGCCCAGGAGTTCCGGAATCTGGCCCTGCTGATCACTCCTGTTCACTGCCTTATGCTCCTCCCCATAGTCAAATGCTCCATCTGCTCTCAGCGCCTCTGCTCTTACATGCGCGTTTTTTAAATTCTTTGCCGAACTGCAGTGTGTTTCTGCCTGTCACCCCAAGGGTGTGTGGACAAGAGCAGGGATGTGACTGGCAGGACTGTGGGCCGCGCTCCCCCGCTGAGAAGAGAAGAGCCAGAGAAGCAGGGGCCGCGGATGGCACTGCCAGCCAAGTCGGGGTCCGTGCCAGCCCGCCCGCCACTCACCGCCTCGCGTTTCCTGTCTTCTCTTGTCAGACACTCTCCGAAAGTGGTCAAGGCCGCATCTCAGGTCCTCAGCAGCATGTGGCAGTACCGAGATCTGAGGAGTCTGTACAAGAAGGTAAGACCTGCTTACCGGCTCAGGGAGGCGCAGCGGCGTGGTACGCCCGAGACGCAGCCCATGACCGCAGGGAGGCGTCGCACCCGCAGAGGGCGAGGCGTGAACACTGCCCTGCTGAGACGGGAATCCACAAACACACGTGAATAACTACAGGAGAGAAGGCTCACTGTGCGTCACCTAGGCCACGAGCCTCCTGGACAGAACGTATGCGCATGGGAGAAACAGCCTAAGGGACTACAATTTTGATATTTAATTTACACATAATTATATAAGGTAGAGGGTGATACTTAGAACATGAGTACATTGTATAATAGTTCAATGTAGGGAACCGCTCTCATCTCAGACGTGTGTCCTTCTTTGGGAGTGAACACTCAAGATCCTGTCTGTGAGCTGTTTTGAAAGGTACGACACAAAGTGTTACCTGTACAAAATCACTTTATGGGAAGGAAATAGGGCTGTTTTCCTGCACAGTGGTATCCACAGCAGGCTGAAGAGTAATGCTGGGGGAGGGGTAAAACATCAACAAGTACTTTTGGAGAAAAAGATCAGAAACAGCAGTCCAGGGCGCAGAGAAGGGTTGCAGCCCAGGAACTCAGAGTGGAAGAGCCGGTGCCCTGCCCTCAGTCCCTGGCTCCTGCGATCTCCGTAGTGCTGCCCAAAGGGAAAGAGATGGTGGCCACTGGTCACCGTGGAGCACAGACAAGCACGGCAAAGGTCCATGACAAGAATCCCCACCACACGATGAGAGGGTCCTTCTTGCCCACAGTGTTCAAAAATAAAATCTAGTGCTCGCTTCGGCAGCACATATACTAAAATTGGAACAAAAATAAAATCTAGAAACGACAATGCCACATCTTGAGATTTGGGTTCTACATTCCATTTCCAAACGCTGCTAAATAAAGGATGCATAACTGTTCCTTTTTGATTAGGAGGAAAGAATTATTTTTTTTAATTTTTAATTTTGTTTTGTTTTGCTCTGTTTTGAGACACAGTCTCGCTTTGTGATTCAGGTTGGTCCTGAGCTCACTATGTAGCCCAGGCAAGCCTCAAACTCAGCAATCCTCCTGGCTCTGCCTCCGGAGTGCTGGGATGACAGGCGTGAGCCACCACGCCCGGCACTGTGGTATGTGGTATTGATGGCTGGTGGGCATGAGTCTCCACGCCCAGCATTGTTTTATGTGGTTACTGGGATCCAACTCAGGACCTTGTGCTTGTGAGGCAGGTGCCAGAACCACTGAGCTAAGTCTCCGGCCCAGGAAAGAATTATTTTAACAAGCATCTCCCAGAAGCTGTTGTTTTGCTAATATCAGTCTAGCGAGCACGGGTATTGTAGGTTTGAGTTAATGAACAGTGGTAGAGAACGTCGTGGATACACAGGGGAGAAGTTCCCGGATGCAGGCTGGGGAAGGGCACACGGGTCCCATCAGCCTCTGCCCCGAGCATCTCTCCGATGCCCCTGCCCGTGCGTGGGGAAGAGAGAGCCAAGCCGTTGTGGACTGCGTCCTGACCCTTCAGCCCTGGCACAAAACAACCTCCTCAGGCAGAGGTGTGGGCCTCACTGTAGGGAGACCATCCTGAGTGGAAAATTTTCTTTTCTTCTAATCCAATGGGAAAAGGTAAATAATAACTCACTGTACTGAATTATACATTTCTAGATATCCCCCATGACCCTTTTACTTCCCTTAAGCATTCATTACTTTGTACTTTAAGGTTATAAAGTCTAGCTTATCTGGTTCTCTTTCGAAGTTCTCCTATTCCAAAAGAGGTAATATATTTAATTGAAGCAGAGATTGCAAATTAACTGTTACATAAGGGTTCTAAACTGAGCGTACTCCTCTCTGAACATTTTGCATGTTAGGATGAGCGAGTGTTTTGGGTTCTGCTCTATTTTGCTTCCAACTCAGATCTCAGCATCCGCTTAGTTCCTCCTCGGGCTTCTCCAGATGCTAAATGAGGTCTCTCCCAGGAAAGAGTCCTTGGGCTAAACAGGCAGCCAGACAGGAAGAACGTGCTATAAATTAGAAGGGACCTGATGGTTCTGGCTCAGTGACCCCAGAAGCTCAAAGAAATACTACTGCCTCAAAGAAGGCACGTTCGCTTGTTCTAGATTCCTCTTCGCTGAAATGCACTGCTCAGATCTCTGTTCACGGGAAGAAAACTGCTGTCACAGTCTCCGTAAGCTATCTTCTGGGTAGTAGAATGATTTTTCTACTTTACTTTTTTTTAAAAATTTTAATATTCTAGTTTCAGAGTTCAACATGTGGTAGCTATCTTTTCTATCTATGAAAATAAGACTGTGTTGAGTGGAAATTAACGGAATTAAATGTGAGAGCTATAGATGGTTCAAAATGATTTCCATGAGATGAGAGTCAAGGAGGGGCTGGGAAATCAGAAGCAATGTTTGTAGTTGACCCATGACTAAAAACCATTGCAAGCCAGGCTTGGTGGCTCACGCCTGTAATCCCAGCACTCAGGAGGCAGAGGCAGGAGGATTGCTCAGTTCGAGGCTTGCCTGGACTACATAGTGAGCTCAGAGCCAGCCTGAACTACAAAGCGAGACCCTGTTTCAAAAAGGAAAAAATAAAAACAAAAACAAAAAAAAAAAACCATTGAGAAAGAGCCATTTTAATCATTTCCAGATTAATGCAGTCATGGAAGGAATCAAGGACCTTTGAGTTCCCTGCCATACGTGCTGTTAATACCTAGGCTCAAAACTCTAGAATGTTCTCCATTGGAAAAGTCCTTCAGTAGGAAACCAAGTTCATTCATCCTCAGAATCCAGCAGACTGTTTCCTCTGTAATTTCTGTGCCTTTGAAAAGTGACCCATAACTTTCCACAACTGGTATTTCAAGTCTATTCATTAAGCTTCGCAAAGGAAGAGTTCCAAAGAAAATTTTAAACATGGGAACAGCTACTGTGGGATAAAATGGAAGGTGGAACAATTACTGGCAACTTTATTCCATTCTAAATGACTTGCCTCAGGTCGGGTGTCCAAACGGTTCACTTGCCTGAGCCACATGGACTGAAGCAGCACTGCCTTGGCCTCTGTAGAAAATATATAAGATGGTTTATCTAAGAATAGGGCAAGTGTCCCACAGGGTCGGAACAGACAGCTATAAGCAGGAGCTGCAGGGAGGAAAGTTACAGTTATAAGGTTTTTACAGCTATAAAGCTGTCACGCTTGACGAATACAGTTCTCATGATTCAAAGGTCAAAGCTAAAGGCACTGGGTGAGGGGATGCAGAGCGGGAGAGAAGCTGGAAAGGCGGCAGTGCGTGCATGACTGAGAGAAATGGGCTCCGTCCTCCTGGACCCAGCCGGGGGGCCAGGGCCTCAGCACACTGGCTTCGGATTTGACCCGGGAGACTTGTGTTGTCCGCCGGGACGGCCTTCCAGGTGCGTGTTCTCACCGCCACGTAACCGCCTGGCTCCGCAGACACTGGAGCCCTGACACGCCTGCGCTACCTGAACCTGCAGTGTGGGTGCGGCCTGGCCCTCGGGGCTTCCTCTTCCCAGAGGAAACGAACCCTTGCCGGAGAAGCTTGTCATGGGCAAGCGAAGTCATGCACCAACTTTTCTACAGTCTGTACGCGAAGATAAGCACAAGGAGAACTATAAAACTCTGGCCCCCCAGGGAGTGTTTTTTTAAGAGAAGCAGACTATGGCTTAGGATGGGACACGGGGGTGAGAGAGGGAGAATGGATCGGAAGGGCGCAGCCTTTTAGAGCCTCCGGATTTGCAGATGGGATCGCTGATGAAGTAGGGTGTGTGTGAGTCACACAGTTGGGGACCTGTGGGATGGCTGGTTTTGGATGAAAGGACATAAATTTGGTGAGAATAAGAGAATAATAATAGAATTAAAGAACATACAAATTACTATATGCAAATCATTACACAAAACCTTAATTATCTGCCCCAGAGCACCAGGAAATGAATTGGTTCAGACAGAAACCAAGTTACTACACTAGAGAAGCTCACACGCGTGGCGGCACCAGCTACTCAGGCGTCTTCTGCAAAGCAGCGCGTGGCCAGGCGGAGCCCCTGGGCCGGCGGCTGCTCTCCCCTGGCAGCTGGTCCCTACGGCGGGGACGGTGGTGTCTGGCTCCTCCCCTCTCGCGCCAGCCCCTGGGGAGGGAAGGAAAGGAGGGCAGCAGATGCAGAAGCGGCCAAGCGCCTGCTCACACCCAGCAGCAAGAACCCAGCCCCAAGGCCATGCCCAGCTCTGCGAAGAAACACAGAGGGCCGTGAACCCTGCAGACGGTGGGTGGCAGGACAAAGGTTGTCTCCCCTCCACAAACCGTTCCCTCTTGTTCAAATATGTTTAACATCCGGAGCACACACGACCCTGTGGGATACACTGTTCCATTTCAGGGTGGCTGTGATTACCTGAAACTCCTCTCTTATATGAAGCACAAATATCTTCAACTATAACTTTTGCTCCAAATCCATGGCAGACAAAGCTGATTTCTCTGTGCCGGTTTCCTTGTCTGGAAACCAGTGAGGTCCACGGATCATCCCTACTCTGGGTCAGACGTGCTGAGTTCTAATGGGTTGGCGTGGCCACAGCCGCCGCCATGCCGCTGTCCAGTCCCATAGGCACAGCCCCTGGCAGCGTGGCCTCCCTGGACGAGTGTGTCCTCCTCCGTATTCTGAGGGCCAGAGGAGACCAAGGGAGGCTGTGCTTCCTGGCGCTGGGCAGGCAGACTGATGCTGAGAGTCTGGCGAGAGTACTTAGGGGAACACAAGGAGCCAGCACTTAAAAATCAAATGACCCAGAGTCCAGGGCCCAGCTCTGCTGCGCGATCTTGCAAGTTCCTTGGACATGAACCCATCAGGGAGGGACAGACACAGGGAGGGAATGTTTGGTTCTCTGGGCTTTCGAGCCAGTGTTCGGAGACACTGGTGTCCAGTGTCCGTCCCTGATGAGAGCTGTGCGTGGCGCAGCCCCAGGAAACCCCGTTTCCTCTTCAGATGGTCCGCGGCCAGTCCTGGGCCAGCAGCTTCTTCCCCCAAGGCAGCTGGATGCACTCAGGGCCATGCAGGCCGGGAGTCCTGGGCACGCGGCAGAGTTGCTCATGCCAACCACAGAGACTGTGGGCATCTCTCCCAGCCCTGCCCAACCTGGTGGTCTTGCATCTGAGGTAAAAGCCACAACCACTGCCTTGCCAGGGCGCTGGTCCCCTCAGATGGAGCCGCAGTGGCCAAGAAACTGAAGCACTTGAGGAGTTGCTGCCGGAAATCCACACTTCGGGCCGCTGGGCTGATGCTGTCCCACCATCCTGACAGGGTGCCTTGAGGTTGGGGGTTCAGAATCTCCTTTTATCATTAGCCTCTCACTTTTTACTGCTACCATGTTTTTTTGTTGGTTTGTTTGTTTTTGTTTTTGTTTTTTTTTTTTTGAGACAGGGTCTCACTTTGTAGTTCAGGCTGGCTCTGAGCTCACTATAGAGCCCAGGCAAGCCTCAAACTCAGCAATCCTCCTGCCTCTGCCTCCCGAATGCTGGGATTACAGGCGTGAGGCACCACGCCTGGCACTGTGGTATGTGGTATTGATTGCTGGTGGGCTTGAGTCTCCACGCCCAGCATTGTATGTGGTTTCCAGGGATCGAACTCAGGACCTTGCACTCACGATGCAGGCGCCGGAACCACTGAGCTAATCCTCCGGCCCTACTGCTACCATGTTCTTAAGGGACCAAGAAATTTGGTTTGGGATTTTGGTTCTGTTTATTTTTGGGTTTTTTTTTTTCATTTTTTTATTAGCCAGTGTTGGCGGTACACAATGATTACATTTTTTGTGAGGAATTGGTTTGTGTATACAACACAGCTCCATTCGCTTCCTTTTTTATCCCCTCCTCCCCTTCCTGTGTCTCTTGATCCCCTTCCCATTTGGGAAAGACAAAGCTCCCCCTTCCTAGGGTCTATCTTTCATTTTGCT
>PVIC010036293.1:0-18635 GCA_004025085.1 Thryonomys swinderianus
AAAAAAAAAAAAAAAAGGTCTAGGGCTGGGGAGTTAGCTCAGTGTTCCCAGTGTCTGCCTGGCAAGCGAAAGGTCCCAAGGTCAGTCCCTGGTACCACATATCACCATGCTGGGCGTGGTAGCTCATGCCCATAATCCCAGCAGTCAGTATCACATATCACAGTGCTGGGTGTGGTGGCTCACGCCTGTAATCCCAGCACTCGGGAGGCAGAGGCAGGAGGATTGCTGAGTTCAAGGCTTGCCTGGGCTACACAATGAGCTCAGGGTCAGCCTGAACTACAAAGCGAGACCCTGTCTCAAAAAACAAAAAAAATAAGCAAATAAAAGAAATTGTAATATCATTGTTCAATGTGAACTTTTCTTTTATAAGTCAATATTAATCTTTTACTTCCAGGAACATTTTGTTACTGCCAATAATAATATATGCTGTGTCAGTAGTTTTCTGTGAACTTTTTTTTTTCTGAGACAGGGTCTCACTTTGTAGTTCAGGCTGGCCCTGCACTCACTATGTAGCCCAGGCAAGCTGCCGTGAACTCAGCAATCCTCCTGTCTCTGCCTCCCGAGTGCTGGGATTACAGGCATGAGCCACCATGCCCAGCGTTTGCGGTATGTGGTATTGATTGTTGGTGGGCATGAGTATCCACACCCAGCATCGTATTTTGTTACCAGGGATCGAACTCAGGACATTGCACTTGCAAGGCAGGTGCCGGAACCACTGAGCTAACCCTCCGGCTCTTCTGTGAACTTTTAAAAGCACGGTATCATGCCTACCACTTAGCATTTGTTGTTCAGATTTCACTCTGACTAAATTTTTCCACTGAGACCTCAAACTTACAGGAATATGAAAGGGATTCCAGATGCTGTGGCTGGGTTGTGCCGCTGTATTTTTTTTTTTTTTTTTGCTTTTTTTGGAGACAGGGTCTCGCTTTGTAGTTCAGGCTGGCCCTGAGCTCACTGTGGTGCCCAGGGAAGCCGCCGCGAACTCAGCAATCCTCCTGTCTCTGCCTCCCGAGTGCTGGGATTACAGGCGTGAGCCACCACGCCCAGCATTATATGTGGTAACCGGGGATCGAACTCAGGTCCTTGCGCTTGCAAGGCAGGCGCCGGAACCACTGAGCCAACCCTCCGGCCCCTGTGCCGCTGTATTTTGCCAGTGTTCTCTTAGACAGGTGTGTTAGAGCGAGGGACCCTGTGTGTGTGGTTCTGAATTACCCTGGAGAGGTCGTCTGGACTCCTTGAAAGACAACCTGCTGCCTCGGTGCAGAATCACCTCTTCCATGGTGACAGCGGGCGAGCGTCTAACAGGGCACAGAACACAAGGCAGTGTGCAGACTGCTCGCTGGTGCGTGTCGTGATCCCGGGCCATGTGTGTATGTGTGTTGCTGTGAGTTAATCGTGGTCTGTCACTTAGCCTAGCTTTAGTTGAGTTAAAGCAGTAAGCAGGAGGTGTTGGAGGAGATGGCTGGATATTCTGTGGGACTGAGTGTACCTTCATGTGGGCGAGGTGTTTGCTCCTGACTGGGTAGCGTGTCGAAATGCAGTAAGCCATTTCCCTCTCCCATGGGAGAAGTAAATATGAATAAAGGTTCTTACACTGTGCCTTCCTATCTGTTTCTAGAAGACCCATTTGAAGACTTTTTTGGAAGCCGAAGAGGTCCCCGAGGAAGCAGAAGCCGTGGCACAGGCTCCTTTTTCTCTGCCTTCAGTGGATTTCCATCCTTTGGGGGTGGATTTTCCTCATTTGATACAGGTATGGAACCCCTAGGCTTAATCTCTGTGGTCTGGACAGAAATCACTATACTTGTCTTGTGGGGTAGCTTTCAGTGTAGACGTTCCTGTTGGTATGGGAGCTGTATATACGAACCAGCATTACTCACTTGGGCAGTCTCATTAAATCCTTCGTGTGATCTAATTTCCTTTGCAATTAAACAGAAAACACAGGTGATGTCATAGGAAGTGCCCAGCTTGATGGAGTGGAAAGAAGGTTGGCTCATAGCCTGGGTATGTGGCTGTAGCCACACTGGCTCCTGTAGGGTCAGTCGCACCTAGTGTTAATGTGCAGAGCTCCACGACCACCTGTGCAACTGTAGCTGGTAGCCCAGAGCTGTTGCATGCACCGCAGCATTGGAGGGGAGACCTGGGGCCACCCGCAGTGTGATCTGAGTCCTTATGTAGAGTCCGTACAGCTGCGTTTATTGCAGGTGAGTTGTTGGCTGGGTGCAGGTTCTGTTGTGGTTTGCCCGGCAGACACTTGGAGTAGACAGCATAGGACGCGCTAAGCACAGGTCAGGCAAGAATGCAAGGAAGCTGCTTAAAAATACCTAGAGAGGACCGGAGATTGAGCTCAGTGGTTCCGGCGCCTGCCTCGCAAGTGCAAGGCCCTGAGTTCGATCCCGGTAACCACATACAATGCTGCCAGCAATCAATACCACCTACCACAATGCCGGGCGTGGTGGCTCACACCTGTCATCCCAGCACTCAGGAAGCAGAGGCAGGAGGATTGCTGAGTTCCAGGCTTGCCTGGGCTACAGAGTGAGCTGAGGGCCAGCCTGAACTACAAAGCAAGACCCTGTCTCAAAAAAAAAAAAAACCAAAAACATTAAAATTAGTTGCTAATTTTTTCTAAGTTTCAGTGAGGCCATAAGAAAATCTAAATTAAATGAGTAGTTCATAAACTGTGGATCCATTTGTTCGCTGAGGTGATGACCTGCAGGATTTGTCTGAGATGGTCTCCGCTGTGCTGCTTCTGGTTTCCGGCCCCTCGGCCTGTGGAGCTGCAGACCCGCAGGCTCGGGGCCTGTGACACAGACACCGGCCCTGCACCCCTGTCACGGAGGATGCCAGGAAACCCTAGGGCCCTGAGGGTCCCGAGCGTGGGGGGACAGGGAGGTCTTGCGGGGAACCTCGTGGAGGGTGGAGCCGCGGCTGCCCAGTGTGCGGCGTCCTGTGAGCGCGAGGCGTGGCCTGGGCCGCTGCTCTCCCTCTCCCGGGCCTTGCCCAAGGCCGTGCCCGCCAGGCTTCCTGCATCAGATAGCCCGACTTGGGCTCTCGCGGACCGTCATGTTGCCAGTCACTCTCCTTTTCTGTTTTTCCGTAGGATTTACTTCATTTGGGTCCCTGGGTCATGGGGGCCTCACTTCATTTTCATCCACGTCATTTGGCGGCAGTGGGATGGGTAACTTCAAGTCGATATCAACTTCTACTAAAATTGTTAATGGCAGAAAAATCACCACAAAGAGGTACAGTGGCATTTGTTACATACTTTACACTTAGTAAGTTGTGATGTGTTATTGATGCCTCATGAACTTTTAACATTCCCCCAGAGTAGAAGTATAAGCTGTATGCTGAAGCTCTAAATTAAGTGGTGTGTGTGTGTGTGTTTGTTTTACTTGGGCCTTGGCCCCAAGGTGTGTACTCTGCCCAAACTGGGCTTGAACTAGTGATCCTCCTGCCTCAGTCTCACAGAGTACAATGATTATAGGCATGGATGCTCCTGTGTGTTTATATGTGTGACTGGCATTGAACCTTTCTTAAACCTTACACATAACTAGGCCAGTGCTCTGCCTCTCAGCCATACCCCCCCTTTTTTTTTTAAAGTACTGGAGATTGAATTTACAACCTTGCACTTACAAGGAAGGTGGTGGTGCCACTGAGCTAAATCTTCCCCCACCCCCTTTAAGACCAAGTCTTGCTGTATAGTTCAGGCAAGTCCATCTCTCCTGCCCCCTTTAATAGGAATCGATCTCAGAACCTCGCATTTGTGAGGCATGTGCAGTGCTGCATTGAGCTAAATCCTTGGCCCAAGTTCGGGCTGCCCTTGGAATTCACTGTGTAGCCTAGGCTGGCCTCAAACTTGATGTAGTTTTCCTGCCTCAGCCTCCTAGGTACTGACATTACAGGCATACACCACCATATCAGGCTGTGTTTAGGTTTTTTTTTTTTTTTTTTGAGATGGGGGTCTCGCTTTGTAGTTCAGGCTGGCCCTGAGCTCACTGTATGGCTCAGGCAAGTGTTGAACCCAGCAATCCTCCTGCCTCTGTGGCTGTGTTTAGTTTTTGAGGCAGGGTCTTGTTAAATTGCTCTGGTTGGGCTTGTATGTGCCTCTTGTGTGCATTTATTAGAAATAGTGTTTATATTTAAATTTTAGTAATATATAATACATTTTTGCAGCAGTGTTAAGAATGGTAAAATTGGGCCGGAGATTTAGCTCAGTGGTTCTGGTGCCTGGCGCCTGCCTCGCAAGCTCAAGGTCCTGAGTTCGATCCCTGGTAACCACATACACTGCCGGGCCTGGTGGCTCACACCTGTCATCCCAGCACTCGGGAGGCAGAGACAGGAGGATTGCTGAGTTCGAGGCTTGCCTGGGCTACATAGTGAGCTCAGGGCCAGCCTGAACTAAAAGCGAGACCCTGTCTCAAAAAAAAAAAAAAAAAAGGTAAAATTGCCAGACGTGGTGGCCCATGCCTGTCATCCCAGCACTCAGGAGTCAGAGGCAGGAGGATTGCTGAGTTCCAGGCTTGCCTGGGCTACATAGTGAGCTCAGAGCCAGCCTGAACTACAAAGTGAGATCCTGTCTCCAAAAAAAAAAAAGAATGGTTAAAATTTAACATTTTTAAATTTATAGTACAAGAGATAAAACCCAGGACCTTGCATGTGCCAAGCAAACAGGCTACCACTGAGCTATATATATTGGTTGCCCCAACTGTTTGGTTAATAGCGTCTCTGTGGTCACCAAGACAAAACTTTGCTTTTGTCAGAATAAATCTGTCTTGAGAGTGTGCTTTAAAATACCCACATGTATTATACATAGCTGTATAAATGTTCTCATATTTAAATATATGAATATATGTGTATATACTTTATAAAAGGTTTCTAAACAAATTCTGTCCTACAGAATTGTCGAGAATGGTCAAGAAAGAGTAGAAGTTGAAGAAGATGGACAGTTAAAGTCCTTAACGATAAATGGTAAGGAGCAGCTGCTACGCTTGGATAACAAGTAACTCAACGCACGCATTTAACAGAAATGTTAAACTAGAACAAGCACCATTTGAGGATTAACAGGAACATTTTTTTGAAGATTTCAAACGAACTCAACTTTCAGTATCACTGTACCTAATCTAAAGTATTTATAAACAGCTATCGGAGCCCCTCTTTGTCATAGACTTTTGAGTTTATTGTTGGGACCACACAGTAGGACCATTTTTTGTCTTTAAAATTGTTGCAATCTCTGTATGCACTTTGCTTTTCTATGACACGTGATCCAAGGTGAGCCTTGGCTCCTGAGTAGCGCTAGGACGAGACTGTTCTCTGACACCAGCATGGATCTGCTTTCCGTTGTGTCTGAAACGTGAGCCGAGTAGTGTCCGCCTGCTGTGAAGCTAGCATTGCCAGGATGAGTCCTCCACAGAAATAAATTTCCATTTTTTCAGTATTTAGTAATGAAAGATAGTAATGCATTAATGGTAATACATTTCTGGTTCGATGCAAATTTAAGGATGTTTTCTAGTTGTGCATGGATCTGGCAACTTAGTAAAGTTTTGACAATTGTTTAAATGTGTAATGTTAAGCTTAGGTTTATAAAAGCTGGTAAACTGGGTCTTTGTCATTTGCTTAAAAAAAAAAAAAAAAAAAGAAAATAAATGTGAATGTGTTTGGTGCATTCTTTCCGGAGTGAGATCTGCAGTCTTCTTGTGTCCGTGTGTTCTGTGCCTGAGCTTCTAGTGTCCCTCATCAGTGCTGAGTGCAAGTGACGTGGAGGACACATGAGGACTTGCTTATTTATAAAGGGTGACGCAGCAGTTGTTTGGAACATTTTAGAAATGATAACATTTCTGTGGGGGAGGGCAGAAACAGTTGTACAAATTTTCATTCCTAGACGCTTTGTTTTAGTTTTCTTGGGTATATTTGATGTAAGATCACATACGGACAATATGCATGGTAACATTCGTAGAATGATTAAGGAGTAAGCAGAAATAAAGGTGTTGGTTTTATTTTTGGATCTCTAAAGTTTCTCGTGATATTTCATGACCACCTTGATGACTACAACTCCTGCTGGATCTTCCCCGTCTTCTCCTGATCACCACTGGTAACTGCTTTCCCCTGACTTCACAGAGGAGTGCAGTGGACACGGGGTGCACTTTGGAGTTGCCTGTATTCCCCATCCTTGGGCCCTGTCTTGGAAAGAACAGGGCACAGCTCCTCCCTCCCTGAGTGCCGGCGGGTGGGTGCCCCTGGGAGTCTTCTTGTGGCACCCTGCGTATTTAAAAGAACCTGGTGCTTTGCTTCTGAAAACAAGTGAAAGGCACTGTAAAAAAGTCTTTTAGCCAGAAAGCAACATAGTAAAAATTAACCGAGCTAGTTGAAACATTTGAGTAAAGACAGCAGTAAATGGCAGCTGGGATGTGTGACATTAGAAGGCGCCCCAGTGTGCAGCTGGCACGTGCCCGCGAGGTGGGTATTAGGATTGCAGCTGCGCCGCGTGTGGAGGAAGTGGGCATTGGTGTCACGGCTAGAGCTTCAGTGCCAGAAAGCTCACGCCACGCATGCTGGCGCAACGCTTGCTCCGTCATTTCTCGGGAGCCCCTGGGGCAGAGAACAGGCGCGCGTAGGGCCGAGGGGGGTGTGGTCAGGGCTGGTTTCTTGGATTTCTGCTCACAGTCCACTGCGGCAGCGTCCGAGGCCAGCACGTGAAAGCGACACGGAGAGGCGCCGCTGTGCTCTGTGCAGGACGGTCATCACCCCTGGGAGGGGCGGCAGGGCGTCCGCCGTCACGGCGACTCGGAAGAGTGGGTTCAGCGTGGCTGTTTCCGGAGGAGCCCTGGGCTGACGGGAGGCTGAAGGCTGCCGCCGCCTCAGTGTGTTCAGTCCACCTGCTCGTGCGGAAGGTGTGGCCCACCGCCCGCCGCGTGTGCCCACGGGCTCCGTCCCAGCGTGAGAGCAGAGGCCCGGGCCCGAGGGCAGCAGGAGTGCTGGCTGTGTCCCTCGGCTCCGCTGCCTTTTCCCTCTCCTGGTGCGTTCTCCCACTGGCTTTGATTGACTTGAGTGATACTTGTTATTTCCATGTTTCTTTGCATAATGTAAACTGGAGGTTCCTAAGGTTCAAGGCTTATTTCCAAAGCTCAGTAGTAAACTATTCTAATATATGGGATAGAAACTTTGGGATTGACTGTTTTATCTTCCTCTGGGGTGTACAGTGGACCCTCAAGTTACAATCAGCTTGATAGACAACTTGGATTAATTAGGTGAGTGGAAGATTCATCTGCCTCTTTTAGTACCCAAGGTGAGTGTCCAGAGCTCAACTGCTTTGATTTACAGTCAACTTTTTTTTAAATTTTTTTGCGACAGGGTCTGGCTTTGTAGTTCAGGCTGGCCCTGAGCTCACTATGTAGCCCAGGCAAGCCTCAAACTCCTGCCTCTGCCTCCCGAGTGCTGGGATGACAGGCATGAGCCACCTCAGCCAGCACTGTGGTATGTGGTGTTGATGTCTGGTGGGCGTGAATCACCATTTCCAGCATTGTATGTGTTTACCAGGGATCAAACTCAGGATCTTGTTCTCGCGAGGCAGGCGCTGGAACCACTGAGCTAAATCTCCAGCCCCCTTTCTTCTTTTTTTTATAGACATGAGATTCTGCTACTCTTTTTTTTTTTGCTTTTTGAGATGGGTTCTCGCGTTGTAGTTCAGGCTGGCCCTGAGCTCACTATGGTGCCCAGGCAAGCCGCCGCGAACTCAGCAATCCTCCTGTCCCTGCCTCCCAAGTGCTGGGATGACAGGCGTGAGCCACCACACCCAGCATTGTGGTATGCGGCGTTGATTGTTGGTGGGCGTGTCTCCACTTGTGGTATGCGGTGTTGATTGTTGGTGGGCGTGTCTCCACGCCCAGCATTATATGTGGTTACCGGGGATCGAACTCAGGACCTTGCAAGGCAGGCGCCGGAACCACTGAGCTAACCCTCCGGCCCAGGATTCTGCTACTCTTTGCTAAAAGGCCTTTTTAAAGTGCAGTACGTGTATCCTGGGTGCCATTACCCGAGGAATATAGACGTTGCCCCACATTTGCCGGAGTGCTAACTCCTCCCTCGCTGTTTCCTGAGCCCTCAGAGTCAGTCTGATGCTGCCCTTGGCGCTGGACCCGGGCTCTTCCTCTGTGTCTTCCTGCGTTTGTGTGTGGGTGTTGAAGATGCCCGGCCATCTCTCAGCTTGGCAAGCACCACCCTGTGTGAGTGTTGTCCTCTGTCCTCTGTCTTCGTGGTTCGCTTCGGTCAGGTGCAGGGTTCCCCGCGAGGGTGGCACAGCTGGGCGACTCACTTGAGGGAGGCTGTTCTTGTTTCCTGAGGTGCAGGGCACCACCAGCCCGAGGGCATGCCTTGCTTTCCAGCGACAGGTTACCCTGGGGAGAGCCTGACGTCCGGGGATGTCTCGTTCCCCGTCCACGCTGGGGTCGGGCGCAGGCTGCCCCACAGGCCTCGTGCCTGCAGCCTGTCCCTGGCCCTGACCCTGGGCAGCGGCACGCCCACCAGCTGCCTCAGTGGTAGTGTGAGTCAGGGCCTGGCCATGCCGGGCAACCTGGAGAAAGCTCCCTGGACAAAGCCAGTCACTTTCTGTACTCTTTCTACAAATTCTCTTCCTTGTTTTCTTATTATTCATATTGATAGCAAGCATTTTTGTCTTATTTCCCAGTAGACTGGTTTTAGTACTTTACTGAGATTAGGCTGTTGGTTTCTGCAAAAGATTAGTGTGCGTAGGACTAGAAGTCTCTTCCTTGTATTAAAAATACCAATCCAATTTTTCCATTTTTGTTTTCCTGTTGAAAACAGAAATACAAGTGCACATCAGATTCCTTTTGATGATGATTGTGCATTGGATTTTCGGAGTCCAGGTGCAGGTTTGGGTCTCTGGAGAGCTGTCCTCGGGTCCCTGTTGCGCTCACCTCTAAGGTCATCTGTCGTGCTGCGTGTCCTGCTTCCCGATGTGGCCTGAGGGCGAGCTCATCTGCTAGCCTCCTTGTTAAGTAGGGAGGCCCCGAGTCCAGATTCATGTCGTACCCGGCTCAGCAGCACTGCTTGGGGTAGCACGTGGGTTGTTACTGTATAATCGCAGAACCCAAGGAAGGATCGTGGTGCCTGTTCACAGCCAGAAAAGATCCAGAGTCTTAATCAGAGTGTGGCTTCTCCCCAGCCCGTGTCATTTCCTGGGAAGGGAAAACATTGTAAAGCCAGCCATTGTAAATGGTGGGCTGTTGCGGCTTTATGATCTGGATATTTCTCATTTTCTTAACTGACTTGTTAAGGCTTTCTCTGTTTATGTGATGCATGCCTCCACCCCAGCTCTGACTCTAGCTCCAATTGATATTTTAATGACGTTGCCCACTGCACTTCTTGTGTGAGGTTGGGGCCAGTCTGTGGGTCTCTCTCCTTCTTGGTCTCAGCATTTGTTCTTTCTGTCTGGGGGCTGTGGTTATCTGTTCTGAGCGCTTCCTGAGACAGTAGTTGTGTTAACATTGTCCGCGTGGCTTTACTTACTCTCCAGCAAACGCCAGTGTCCCCTTCTCCACTGTCCTCTGTGGAGGCCCTGCCCCTGTGGCACACGGGCAAGCGCTTGGCCACTGAGCTACGTCTCCAGTCCTTTTTACAATTTTTTTTTTTAAATAGAAGAAGTCTTATGATGAAGTTTAGGCTGACTTTAAACTCCCTGTGCAGCCCAAGTTTGCTTAGAACTCATGGTGATCCTCCCGCCTCAGGCTCTTCTTGAGTGCTGGGATTTTGCTGGGATTATCGGCACGAATCACCACACCTGGACCCATTTACAATTTGAAGACTAGGTCTGAGTTCCCAAGCTGGTCTCAAATGTGTGATCGTCCTGCCTCAGCCTGCCCCACCCGGGGATGGCTAGCTCCCAGGTGCCCTTGTACGGGTACAGGAGCCACCCGCCCTCCCTGCCTCTGGCCCGTGTTTGCACCTGCGCTCCTCAGCAGGAAAGGCCGAGTGGCCTCAAGTTGTTGGCAGAGGCTTGGAACTCAGCCTGCCGCTGTGGTTGCCTGCTTTGCCGTGCTGTGACCAGGTCCCTGAGGCTGGGGCTTCAGCTAGTTTAGTGCCAAGGTGACCCCCACCCTCCCCATCCTGCAGCCAGTGTGGCCACCCCTGCAGTGGCCCTGTGCCAGGGTGGGATGAGGTGGAGCCTTGCCCTGTGCTGCTGAGCTTGGTGGGGCACCGCCTGGCCCTGTGCCGCATGTCCTCAGCAGCCTGGGGCGCTGGGGGTGGAGGCCGAGGCTGTGTGTCCCGTGGGTGTTTGCAGCACCGGCCTGTGCAGTGCATACTGGGTGTTTTGTGCAGACCCGGCACGTGGGTGACTGGCCATTCACCTGCCGAGATGTGTAGCCTGCAGGGCTCCCAGGAGTCTTGGGCGCTCGGGTTCTCTGTGGCTCCTGTGCCTTGGCTGGGTCGAAGTGTGGGATCCAGCCAGAGCCAGTCGAAGAAGAACTTAACCCTGGCCTTCCCTTTTGCAGTCAGCTGTTGCCTTTCTTTGCTGTCTCAATAGTTTGCTGGCTTCATGACTTCTCTCCCAGAGGCCACCTGTAATAAGTGGCCAGGAAAAGTTAATGGAAGCAGAAGTTATGGTCGTGCGTTCTGGGCTTGCAGCTGCTGGGTGGCTGCGGCGGGAGGGTCCAGGTGGAGGCCGCCCGGGGCGGTGGGCAGGTAATCAGGGCCGGCAGCGCCCTCCATGCGGTCGGTCTGCTGCGGTGCCAGAGCATCGCTCGTCGGGCTGGCGACCTCGTTGGTGGCAGAGCACTTGCCCACGCGCGCTCACTCTCCCTGTGCTGGAGGCCGCCTGCCGCTCACGCCCGCTCCCGGTGCCGGCTTCAGCCTCCCCCGTCCCGTCGCTCCTGCGTCCTGCTCTGCTTCCTCCAGACGGCGCCCTGCGCCCGTGCTCTGCTTGCCTGCCTCTGAGCTCTGTCCCGTGTGCGCGCCCGGGGAGGTGGAGTGCATGTCCCGGGAGCCCCCAGTCAGTCCCTGTGACCCCTCGGTTGAGCGCAGGAGCAGGGAGGCCGGGTGTGGGCGTGTGTGGGCCAGTGGGCAGTGTGGGTGCGTGCCGCACAGTGGGTGTCTGCGGAGTGGGTTCGTGGTCTGAGTCTAGGACGCCCCTTCTCTAGGCCCAGCGGGAATGGCAGGAGCGTCCACAGTGGAGCAGCCTGGGAGCCCAGGCCTCGACGGGAGGGTCTTGCCCACGTTCCTGCGGTGGCTTCCAGTCATCTCAGCGCCTGGTTCTGGGACTCTGGGAGAGCCTCTGTTTTTCGGTTCCTTTTGTAAAAGTTTCACTGAACTTGGTTTTGGAAGGTAGAATACTTTTTGGGTGTTTCTGGTTTGCCAAATGAAGAGAAACTTGAACTCTTTTAATCTTTAGGAACTTTATAAGCATTACTAATTATACACAGCTTGTACTGGTAGGGTGTGCACTTAGCATATGCAGGACCTAGGTTCAATCCTCAGCATCGAAAACACAAAGAAAAACACCCCAGCCCACCTTCCCTTTTGGAAAGGATTCTGTCGGCAGAAATTGTACTAAAGTAGTAAATTCCTTCGGTTACAGAATCAGCAGTGAGGTTTTCTTGAACAGCTGATGTGTATTGTCTTTATAGTGCAAATTGTTAAGCTAAAGTTGTTTGAACATTCCCACCATGTGTGGCGTCACGCGGGGAAGCTGAGCCAGGCCTGGTGGCTCACGCCTGTCATCCCAGTAGTACTCAAGAGGCAGAGGCAGGAGGGTTGCTGCAAGTTCCAGGCTTGCCTGGACTGCACAGCGAGTTCAGGGCCAGCCTGAATTATAAAGCTATAAAACTATAAAGCCTGTCTCAAGCAAACAAACCAACCAAAACCCCAAAAGTACAAAAACGAAAAAGTGAAGAAACAGAGAGAACTGTAGATGGAGAAATTGGGCCTGGGGCGAGACACGGCGGCCAGACGCACCTTGGTCTGGCCGGGGAGCTCGGGCTGTGTTCGGAGAGGGGCCTGTGGCCCCTGGGGAGGGCTGCCTCCGCTCCTGAGGGAGTTCGAACTTGCTGCCGACTCTCAGGAGGAGCCTTGCGGCCTTGGGACGTCCCAGGTTCCCGGGATTCTCAAAAGCCTGCGCCCAGCACACCGGCCACGTGCCTCCTTCCCCAGTCAGGGGTCCCGCGCCTCGGCGCAGGGCAGCTGTGCTCCTCTCATTCCCACACTTCCCTGGTTTTAAAGGAGGCTGGGAGTTGTTGCATTTGTTAAATCTATAGTGAGGCTTTTAGATTTTATTTATTTATTTTTTTTGAGACAGGGTCTTGCTTTATAGTTCAGGCTGGCCCTGAGTTCACTATGTAGCCCAGGCAAGCCTCGAACTCAGCAATCCTCCTGCCTCTGCCTCCCGAGTGCTGGGACGACAGGGTGAGCCACCACGCCCGGCGGCTCTTAGATTTTTGTTCAGTTGCAGGACATGTGCAGCGGGCTGGGCTGCTTAGGTGTTGTGACGGTATCTGAGGCCCCTAGGGCCTTGCCTGTTGGCCTGGCTGCCAGCTGCCAGCTCTGGGGAGGTCAGTCTCACGGCCCGCCCCTGCCCGTGCCCTCAGCTTCCTGGCCGCCGGGGGTGAGCAGTCCCTGCAGCCCCCTCTGGAGCCTTTCTGGCCCGCCGTGCGTCTGAAGCTGCTGTGCTGAGCTGCACACTGGCATTTGTGTTTTCAGCACTGTCAGCTTTGCCTTCTTCAGCTTCTTTGCAGGGTGAATTGGAGGGAAGGGCGCTTGGGCGGCCTCACCCTGCACCAGGCTAGCAGGGCCCAGGCTCCTTCCGGTGTGTCCACTGATGTCGTCCTCGGGTAGCACGGGGCTGATGCCCCCGGGGCAGGGTGCCATGACTTAGAAGGTGGCTGCCCACCAGAGCTGAGGTATCGTTGGAGACAGACATGGGGTGACTGTCGAACGACAACTGAAAAATTCACTCGGGTCCTCGGAGCTGTCTCCTCCGGCATGGACACCCTGGCACCCCACACGCCAGCCACAGCGTCAAAGGCCTCGAGGGTGGCACAAGCATTGGGTATGTAGATACTCGCCTTGGTGGCACGTGCCCTGGTGGTGGAGCCCAGCCCGCCTTGCCTAACCGGTGGGAGCTGTCGCAGGGGCGCGCCGTCCGCAGGGCACACGGGCTGCGTGCAGCAGGAGATCCTCAGCCTGTGAGAGCTGCGGTGCCCACCCTGGTGTTAGGAGGGCGGGAAGGCGTGGCGCCCTCTTGGTGCTTTTGTCTGGAGGTGAGGGACTGTGCTTGGTGCCGGGAGCCGGGGCTGGTGACACAGCCCGCAGTCAGGTCACCCTCCGCGGTGGCCTGGGGGGCTGCGATGCGCTCGAGGAACTTCGCTTGCTACTTGGATTATTTCCCTTTCCACGACGGGCCGGGCTTTGTCCGTGTGGAGCCCGTGTGGGGTCTGTTGGGCCCACTGTCCTGCCGATGGCAGCGTGCGGCACCGCATCGGGGCTGCCCCTTGTCACAGGTAGATCCGTGGCGTGTGTCCCCGCAGAGCGGGTCTGCGCTCCAGCAGTGTCAGGGTGCGGAGGCCCCGCCCTCCCTGGGCTCCCCGCAGCTCTCCTGCCGTGTACCAGCGCAGGGTTCTGCCGATGTCCCCTATGCTGCCCCATTTGCCCGCCCTGCAGGGCTGCAGCTGAAGGCAGCTTCTGTCTAAACTGGGTTGCTTTGTTAGTACGGAGTGTGGGCTTAGAGCTGATGTAGGGAAAGCTGGTGCTGCTCAGCTCCTGAAGCTCGCTGGCATCCTCCTGCCTGTAGGGTTGGCATGCACGGTGCGGGTCCTCCCAGTGTGTGCAGGTCCCCATGAGCATGTGTTTGTGTCCATATCTTTTTTTTTTTTTTTTTTGAGACAGGGCCTTGCTTTGTAGTTCAGGCAGGCCCTGAGCTTACTATGGTGCCCAGGCAAGCCTCAGCAATCCTCCTGTCTCTGCCCCCTGAGTGCTGGGATGACAGGTGTGAGAGCACTGCACTGGGCACTGGGGCGTGTGGTACTGATTGCCCATGGGCGTGTCACCACACCCAGTATTGTTGCGTGTGGTTGTTGAGGATTGAACTCAGGACCTTGTGTTTGCTAGGCAGGCACCGGAGCCACTGAGCTAAATCTCTGGCCTCATGTGTCTGTATCTTTATGTGTGTGTGTTTTTCCCTTTATTTTTGGGGATTGAATCCAGGCCATTGGCACTCACAGGCAGGACGCACCATTCAGCTGCATCCCTGCCTGGTCCGGGCTGAGCCCTTCCCTAGCACACGGAGACGAGCTAGTCCTTGAGGTTCACGTTTGGGTTGTAGATGGCTGACAGCATCAGGCCTGGCCAGCCTGTGGGACCCAGGGTGGGTGTCGGGGACCCCGCAGATGGACATCCTGAGGGTGAAGCTGAGTTGCTGCTGCCTGGGAGGCTCCTAGGTGCAGGTTAAAGCTGGAGGATTGGGAGGCGCCGGTGCCCAGGCCTGTGCTGGGTTCTGCTGCCCAGTGATGGCTTTGGTGTGGGGCCGCTGCACAGAGGGTGGTGCGGAGTCTGGCTCTTGGCCTCTCACGCACCCTCTGTGCTGTGGCGCCAGTGCCCTCCGCCCCTGCTCCTTCCTGCCCCTGGGAGGGGGAGTGGGCAAGGCAGCCCCGGAGCTTGTAGGGGACTTCTGGAGACCACGGGGTGGGTTTCGGGGGTGCGATCTCAGCAGCTCCCCCGGTGGTTGAGGTGCTGACAGGGTGGCACCTTCAGGCAGTGAGCAGGAGCAGGAGGCTGAGCGCCTCTTTCCCAGAAGTGCCCATGGGGTGCAGGAGGAGAGGAAGGGCTTGTGCGTTCAGTCCTGGGGAGTGGACCAGGGTTGCCTAGACGTGGCGTGGGGCAGTCCTGCGCCCGTACTAATAGAGCTGCCTGGCGGCAAGGCACACGAGTTACTGCCCTGCCCTGCTCCCCAGGACGGGCACTCTGGGCTTGTGCCACTGTGCCCGGAAATGTTTTGGCCCCGTCTCCTTCCCCACTGGCTTTTCAGACACAGGTTTAAGGCCCTCGTGCAGTCAGGGCTTTGGTCCTCACCGGTTAGAGGTGTTTGCCGTCTGTGGGGCAGAGACGTGGTCCGGCGGGGTGGGGCCCAGGAGCCCACCGACCACGGGGGCAGCTCCGCGAGCGGGCCCCTCACTATGCACGCTTGACCAGAGCAGCCCTGTGCTGGCCCCTTCCTGACGCGGGCCAGGAAAGGAGAGCTGGCCACGCTCTGCGGCAGGGCTGGGGCAGGGACAGCCGCTGTCCCGGGGGCGTCACGTGGGCTGTCTGCCCGGGGCCCTCCGCAGCCCACGGCCCCTCCTCCGGGCTCACTGGCCCCCTGGGCTCAGGCCGTGGCCTGCAGGTGTCCCCATACCCCTGTGCAGAGGGTGGCACGAGCTCCAGAGGGCCCGATGCAGTGGGGACCGTAGTGTGCAAAACCAAGTGTCTCTGTTCTTGGTGCGTTTTGGGGACAGTTTCTAGACAAGGTGAGATCGTGGGGCTCGTGGCACGTACCACAGAGGTCTGAGAGAGCGAGTCTCTGTGGCCTGGCCCGGGAGGGTGGAGGGCGAGACCTGAGGACCCAGGTGGCCAAGTGGACCGTCCGGAGCCAGGTTCCTCTTCACAGTCGATGAGCAGCATTCTCAAGGGTGAGAAAACTCGGGCGTTTAACTTGGATGCTAGGCCCCCGCTGAGCGGTGACTGGGTGAACGCGTGGAGTGGGGCTCACAGGTGCCTGGAGGGCGCGCCCCAAACCACGTGGGAGAGGCCCCGTCCCTGCCTGTGCTTGTGCTCGGAGGAGGCTGGGAAGGCGTGGTGCTGGCGGCTGTGGAGGTAAGTGAGGTGAAGGGAGCCAGGACGTGGCAGGGGCGTGGGGCACCGCGTCCTGAAGCCGTTCCTTTTCTCGCGTGCACTCCCTTGGAGAGTGTGCGTTCTGAACAGGGGCCAGACTTGGGTGGTTCTGTCCGGCAGCTGAACAGGCCAGACCTCAGGAAGTCTGGAGTCGGCGCCTGGCTTCTTGCTCTTACGGACCCACAGGCCCACGTCGCGTGCTCAGTCTCTGCCGTGAGCCGTGTGGTGGCACAGGTCAGGTGCAGACGGAGACACGTGCAGAGCCCCGCGAGCCCTGGGGCGCGGCAGGTGAGCACGCGTGGCTCCCCGCCCCGACCGTCCTGTGTGACACCCGCGTGTGGCGAGGACTTCTCCGCCGTCTCTGCCTGATGTCCTCGGAGCCCGGGCAGCTGGGAGCGGGTGTCAAGGCCGAGCGGGCCCCGTAGGGTGGTGTCACTTCATGACCTCCGTGCCGTGCCCTGCCTGCTGCCCTCCTCTGGTCTGCAGGGGCCCAAGGGGCCGGTGTGCAGTGGGGACAGCTCCCGAGACCCGTGGGCGGCTTTCCTCTGATCTGCAGCCAGCGGGCCCGGGCCCGGCCTGAGCCTGCCTGTTTCGGTGGGAGCCCCGGTCCAGGTCTGGGCGCCGGGCTGGCCCATCTGCAGGCCGCGGGGAGCCACGGGGAGACCGTGCTGGTTCCCTGCGCTGTCCCGCCCAACGCAGCCCTCGGGTGCCGGGGTCAGTGGCTCCAAAGCATTGGAGGCGGGGCTTGCTGGGCAGGGTGAGGCAGGAGACTGCTGCCCAGTGGGTGCCTGGCCAGGTGGCCGCGGGCAGTGGAGCCCCGGGCCGCGGACCTTGGCCTGGTGGTTGGTTACTCAGGTCTCTGCCGGTGGGTGGGGCAGCTGCACTCTCTGGGGCCTGTGCCCCGGGCAGAGCCAGACCAAGCAGGGCTTGACGGCTGCAGGTCCTGGCGAGGGGGCTGCAGAGGACAGCTGAGAATCTGCGTGCGTGTCTTCCGGTGGGAGGGCAGGGGTGGAGAGAGGGCCAGGGTGCGGGACGGCTGCCCGCCTGCCTCGGTTTACCCTGGGAGGGAAAGTGGCCCTCACGCCTCTTGCTTTGGGCAGGGCAGTGACACGTCTGGAAGGTGCAGATGACTGTGGCGGGCGGAGGAGTGGCGGGTACCGAGGGCCGGGCATCGCACCGCTGCGCGCGCAATGGGGACAAGTTCTGTGCCCGTGGCTGCCTCCCAGGCGCTGCCCGGTCGTGAGCCCTCCCATGGTCACCTCGGGTGTCGTTCCCCGTCCCCAGCGTGCACAGCTCGTGTCTGCTTCTCCCGGGACCGAGAAGAGCAGCCGGGGCCGTGAGAGAGCGTGTCCGGAGTGTGCGCCGGGGGAGGCTGGCCCCGCGGGTGGCTTCCCGGGTCGGGGTGGCGGGCTCACAGCACCGCCCCACAGTCCCGTTCCCTCCTCGGTTCCCGGGAGAGGGTCTGCTGCCTTCCCGGCGCGCCACGTGGCAGGCTAGCTCGCAGAACCCTCTCGAGGGTGGGTGGCTGGCGGCCTGTGTGGCACGTAAGCCCGGTTGTGCCCTTGGAAGTTAGGGCTGTGCCTGGCGGCGTGGGCAGAGCGACGCTCACTGCACTCAGCAGCCTGGATGGGCGTGGTCCCCTGCAGCCGTCGCTCTCCTGCTGGGGAAGAGGCCGCGCCCCGCGCCCCGCTCCCTGGATCCTTGCCCAGAGCGGGCCGCCGGGGTGGCGCTCACGGCCCTCTCCATGATGTGCTTTCAGGTGTGGCCGACGAGAACGCCCTGGCTGAGGAGCGCGTGCGGAGAGGCCAGCACGCCTTGCCGGCCCAGCCTTCCAGCTCCCACCTGCCGAAGCTGCCCCGCCCCGCCCCGGCGGCTGGGCCCGCGCCCCACCACCCGCTGGAGGACATCGAGGAGCAGGAGAGGCCACGGGCGCCGGCCGGCTGGGACGGCCCTGTGAGCGCAGCAGGTGTGCAGAGGGACCCGGGCGCGGTGCGCCCCCCGCGCGGCCCTCCCCCCCAGCCGGGACAGCGCGAGCAGAAGTCCAGCCTGTGCTGCTGTGTGCTGACCTGAGCGGGTGGGCGGACGGCGCCCGAGCCCACGCTCCCTCTGAGCCTCCGCGCGAGGCTTGCCACGATTAAAGCGGGGTCCCTGCGTTCGCTGACGTGCCGAGTGTTGTCTGGGTGTCGCCCTGGCGCTCCCCGCACGGGGACTGGTGCCCTGTGCCGTAGCCGTGTCCGCCTTTGAGGCAGCTTCCCTCTGTGGCAGAGCAGGCCCGGCCCTCTCGTCCGGCCTCCGCGGAGCCCGGGGTCACGGTCACGCGGTCCGGCGGCAACTGCAGCCGGAGCCGCCGGGGGCCAGGTGTGCTCAGTGCTGGAGGCCGAGGCTGCCCTGCTCTCCGAGCTGCCTCTTCAGGGACCAGTCGCCTAGTCCCTTCGGGCCCCTCGGCTGGCGCAGGGCACACTGGCTTGGCACGAGCGGAAGGCTGCTCTGCAGCGCGCGCTGTCCTCAGCGGTCTCAGGGTGTGGGAAGGTGCGTGTGAGCCCACACCAGCGGCGGGGGGCTGAGTCCCGCCCACGTCCCCAGTGGGCAGTCCAGGTGCGGGCAGCTCAGGGATGCCCTGGCGCAGGTGCAGCGCGCCGTGCGTCCCGGTCTCAGCACCGCAGAGGGCTCCGGGGAGGCGGGCTTGTCGCAAGGACCGGAGGGCTGTCCTCCCGCACCTCCCAGGCTTTGCCCTCCTGTGACGGTGGGAAGGCTGTGAACGGGGAAGC
>PVIC010036294.1:0-18763 GCA_004025085.1 Thryonomys swinderianus
ACTGTGTGTGATACCAGATGGTGAGCTGGCCCCTGACCCAGAGTTGCAGGTTTCACCTTCTCAGATGTTAGAATTTGAATGTATCTGAGATGTTAGAATTTCAATCTTCTTTAGGTGGTTTTGCATGCTGAGAGGGGGGCTTCCGTATAGCTGTGGAAGGTCCAAGTTTCATTTTATTTCTGGAGTACCCGTGCTTCCGGTGCGAAAGTCCAGCTGTGAGCAGACTGAGTTTTGGATGCTGAGTCTGAACAGTGTTTGGATGTTAACGTGTCAGCGTGTGGTGGTTCAGAGGAGTGGCTGTGGCCTTGTTCAGGGCTGTAGAAAGCTCAGCCTCTCTGTTAACTTCTGGAATGATGGTGAAATCCATGGCCATAGGATTAAAGAAAATGCTGAACTGTTTGTTGAGCTTGTCCCCGAGGCGATGTTGGAACTGTTGTCTCAGAGCGGGGTGGAGGGTGAGCTGTACCATTGTTGGGGGACTCTCTTACAAGCTGAGATGGCACCTTGGGCTGGGCTTGAGAAATCTCTACCTGCACAGGAGGAGATGTGGCTGGGGGCAGTGCAGAAGATGGTCCTTCTGCCTCAAGTAGCTCTGCAGGCTGCAGTGAGTTCATCTGCTGCCGTTGGGGAGGGTCCATCTCATTGGGCAGCTCTACAGATGGAGATGCAGCTTCCTGGGGGATGGAGGACAGCTCTGCCTTCTCCAGTGGCTCTGAGGCCTGGGCTAAAAATGTTACCCCTTTTGTCCATAAAAGAAAAGAAAGCTTCATGGGGGTTTCTGAAGACTGCATGGAGAGCTGTAGCACCAAAAATAGCGATGTATCCGTACGTGCGCCATAAAAGAGACTTTGGGATAACTGCCGATGTTGTTGTCGCCATCAGCACAGCTGTCGCCGTTGCGGCAGCCATGGGGTTCGAGATTGCTCAAACAGCACTGACTGTAGCCACGGTGGACCGTCTCACCGAAAAGACTGCGATAGCTTTAAGTACAGTGCAGGACTTTACTATACACTTGCAAACAGGCATTTTGAATCTCAATCAACAAACGGCACTGCTACAAGAACAGATGGATATGCTGTGGGCATGTTTCCACTATTCCTGTGATGTGACTTACCCTCACGCCTGTGTAACTCGCGTGCATGTACAAACTTGTCTCAGGCCACTAGAGCCTTACAACAGATCATCAACAGGCCTTGGAATTGACAGTTTTACAACCTTACCAAGCAGCTGCGTGATGATATCCGCAGCGTTAATGAGACACGGGTCCCCACGGTGCCTGGGTCCTCCATTTCTGTTACCTTGGGTCAGATGTTTCAGACCTGGGCCAGGACGATCTCACTGGGCTTTTTGCTACTTTTGGGAGCCGAGGCCATGGCATTGGCCCTACACTGGTACTGCTTAAGCCAGCGCCGGCAAACGCACCACCTGGCCTTCACCGTGCGAGCACTCGAGGCTGGCCAGTCTCCCCATGTATGGCTCAGCATGCTGGACCGGTAGTCAGAGACGGGTACTGATACCTCTTTGACATGACCAACCTAAGACAGGCTTGGGAGTTCATCTTAAGTACGTCTCCCTTTGCCAAAGACGGGTAAGGCATGCTCAAGAGGGGTACAACCTAAGACAGGCACGGTCCCTATGAGTCTCTTAGAAAAACAAAAAGGGGGAGATGTGGCGGGCCATGACAGCTGCTCCCCAAAGATGGTGGCTGGCTGTAAGCCAGAGACTGCTGCTTAATACGAACCAGCTGACCGCAGGCCTTATGTGGTATCGCCCGTGCTCGGTGGGAGGGCCCCCATAGATCGCCCGTGCTCAGTGGGAGGGACCTCGAGAGAAGAATGTATATAAGCACCCGATGGGTGGGGGGGGGTGGTAATGGTAATAATAAAGCTCAAGCTTGCACTCCGTGGTTGCGTCTCTCTCTGCAGGATCAGCGAGGGTCACGACAGACTTCCCCATCATGAAACGGAATACGGGGCTCAGACCAGGATGGTCCTGGCCCTGAGTAGGACAGGCGGACAGGGCTGGCCCCCCGCAGCTCAGAGGTGCTGCACACTTAGTTTCATTCTTCAAGGCTGTTACTAACCGCTGACCCTGACAGAAATTCCAGTGGAGAAGCACGGAAGTGAGGCTTTCATGGGAAGGGCTTCCCAGGAGGGAAGGCTGGGACCAGTGAGACCCATTTCTTACAAGCCAGTCAGGGCTGCTAATAGCTCTGTTGGGGCTTCTCAGGGTCTGTATTCAGAGCTGTGAAGTAGGGGAAAAGCCAGCCACACAAGCCAGCTTGATCAAGAGGACTGATTGACCTTCCTTCCATCCTTCCTTCCATCCTTCTTTCCTTCCTTCCTTCTCTTTCTTTCTTTATTTCTTCCTTTCTTTCTCTTTCTCTCTCTCTTTTTCTTTATCTAACTTTCTTTCTTTCTTTCTTTCTTTCTTTCTTTCTTTCTTTCTTTCTTTCTTTCTTTCTTTCTTTCTTTCTCTCTTTCTCTCTTTCTCTCTTTCTCTCTTTCCTTCTCTTTCTGAGACATAGTTTTGCCTTATAGTTCAGGCTGGCCCTGAGCTCACTAAGTAGCTCAGGCAATCTTCAAACTCAGTAATCCTCCTGCCTCTGCCTCCTGAATCTGATTGCAGGCATGAGTCACCACACGTGGCCTTGTGGTATGTGGTACTGATTGCTGGTGGGCATGGGTCACCTAGAGTACTTTCTTTTGGAGACAGCTCTTGTTGTATAGTTTATGTTGGCCTTGGGCTTGCTATGTAGAGTAGGCTGGCTTCAAACTCTTAGCAATCCTCTGAGCCTCCTTAAATTCTGGGATTACAAGTGTGCCACCATGCCTGGCTATTTTCTTTCTCTTTTTGAGGGGTACTTTGTTGAACCCAGGGCTTCACATACATTAGGCAAATGCCCTACCACTGAATTATACCCCCAGTCCTTTTTATTTTATTTACTTTGTTGAGTCAGGATCCTTCTAGGTTGTCTAGGCTGGTCCCAAATTTACTGATAACTCCTGCCTCAGTCTCCCACATGGGTTGACAACAGGTACTGTGCCTGACCAGGTTTGTGTTTGCTAACTATGGGGAATGTGTTGGGTTGGATCCTCAATGCTATCAATAAAATAAATAATTTTTTTTAAATGTTCAACATCACTGGTCATTCAAGAAGTGCAAATTGAAACAACACCAGGATTCCACCTCACTCCAGAAAGAATGTCTATCATCAAGGAAGCAGCTAATAAATTCTGGGAGCCTGAGGGGAAAAAGGAACTTTGCTGTTTTGGTGGGGGGAGTGTAGACTGGTACAACTACTATGGAGATTCCTTAAAAAACTAAACTGACGGTTCCACTTGACCCAACTATTCCCTTTCTAGGTACCTCCAAAAGAGTTAAAAGCATTATAGCATGTGTATACCTGGCTTATAGCAGTGCAATTTATAATAGCTAAATCTTATAATATGCCCCTCAATGTATGACTGGACAAATAAAGTGTGGTATTTATGTACAATAGCACACTAATCTGTCACACAGAAGGATAAACTTGACTCACGTGTGAGAAAATGGATGCATTTTGAAACCAGAATTTTAAATGAAATTGCATTGATTCTACTGTGTGAGAAAAACCAAAGGGAAAATAAAGAGCAAAACATACCATGGATATTGAGAAGTAAGAAAAATCTGTTCAGCTGGGAAGGTTAAAAATGGGTGGGGTGGGCAAAAGAAGGAGGGGAAGGGTTCAAAGAAGAGAATGGAAGGAAAAAATGGGGGAAAAGCTTTTCTACATAAGGAGGGGTTGAAGTGTTGAAGTGAAGGGAATGCAATGGGGAAAAAAAGAAAAATTATATATATTACGTACAAGTACAAAACTATGGTGAATATAATCACTATGTATGGCAACCATGAAAAGAGAAACTACTCCAATATGGTAAGTCAAAGGACAGAATGGACATTCAAGAAGGGAAAAATTCTTTGAAGAGGAGGGGAAAACAGGCTCGCTTTTTTTTTTTTTTTTTGAGACAGGGTCTCACTTTGTAGGTCAGGTGGTCCTGAGCTCACTATGTAGCCCTGGCAAGCCTTGAATTCAGCAACTCTCCTGCCTCTGCTTCCCAAGTGCTGGGATCACAGGTGTGAGCCACCATACCCAGCACTGTGGTGTGTGGTACTGATTGCTGGTGCGGGTGAGTCACTACACTCAGTATTGTAATGTGATTACTGGAGATTGAACCAGGGACCTGGGGGTTGCGAGACAAGCACTGGCACCACTGAGCTAAATCTCCCACCCCAAGACAGGCTCACTTTGTAGGAGCTGAGCCTTGGCATTAAGGGGAAGTGGCAAATGAAGTGGGGTGGGTTAGAGACCAGGCTAGAGCCAGGATCCTGAGCAGGAGGCCAAGTGTGTTCTATAATCTACAATGGAAAATGTTTATTAGTTGAGTAAGTAATTCATTGAGCAAAGCATTGTTGGGCTGCTATCAGTGCTGTGCTCAGCTGTGCTCTGTAACTAGAGCACTGGACAAAAAGCTATGTGGTTCCCACCATGCTGTGTGTAGCATGCAGAGAGGATACCAAATGGGAAAGCAGGTACGTACTGAGAACCTGCACACTTCTCAGATACTGGGCTGAAGGCCAGGACCTCCATAATTAGAGATTATTTCTTTTATATATGAAGGAAAAATATGTTTGGGAAAAATCACTTGTAATAATTTTTTTTTGAGACAGGGTCTCACTTTGTAGTTCAGGCTAGCCCTGAGCTCACTATGTAGCCCAGGCAAGCCTGGAACTCAGCAATCCTCCTGCCTCTGCCTCCTGAGTGCTGGGATTACAGGCGTGAGCCACCACACCCAGCACTGCAGTATGTGGTATTGATGGTTTGTGGATGTGAGTCACCACGCTCAGCATTGTATGTGGTTACCGGGATTGAATTCAGGGCCTTGCGCTTGCGAGGCAGGCCTTGAATCCACTGAGCTAAATCTCCAGCCCCACTCATAAGTTTTATTTACATCTTGGTAAGGATTTGTTTATCAGATATTATAGTTTCTCAGAGCAGGTTATCATGACACTCTTAGATTAGGAGCGTGAGTGAACAAAGGTGCGAGGCTTTGGACATAGTCTACTCAGAGGAGTAGAAAAGGGAATCAAGAGAACAGGGGACCCAAAAGCTCCAACTGTGCCTCACAGCTTTGCATGGACAGGAAAAAGCATCTAGAGAAAGATCCTTCACCACTGGGTCATAACCTAAGAGCTGACTGACCAAACTTCCCTCCCTTGGCCGCTGCTCTACCTCTGACAGCCAACACACCCTTCTTTGTAACGAAGACAGGTGGAAGCAACACCAGAGACACACAAGAGAAGGGTTCCAGTGGTAAGAAAAGGAATCTTCTGCACAGGACTCCAAAGTGTTTTATTGAAGGCTGTTCTGAAGTTTCTGCCTTTTCCTAGGTGAGGTTAATTCATTGGCCCTTCAGTGTTGCTTCCACTTGTTCCCATCATAAATCTAGCACCAACCCAACCAACACACCCTTCTTTGTAACGAAGACAGGTGGAAGCAACACCAGAGACACACAAGAGAAGGGTTCCAGTGGTAAGAAAAGGAATCTTCTACACAGGACTCCAAAGTGTTTTATTGAAGGCTGTTCTGAAGTTTCTGCCTTTTCCTAGGTGAGGTTAATTCATTGGCCCTTCAGTGTTGCTTCCACTTGTTCCCATCATAAATCTAGCACCAACCCAATTGTGACTGCAAGAGCCATCCTGTGCTCCTACAACTGCCACAGAACCCCCTGTAAAGAATTTATGCAAATATGCTCATTACTCTTCAGGGTCTTTCCACTGGTGGATGCCTAGAAAACTGTAAAGCTTTGCTTGTTCTATCATTGACGCTGTATTTCTAGCTTTGCTCTCTGAGATCCAGCTACACTGAAAGTCACTCACTTTCTGTACACGTTCTAAATGCTGTCTAACTCTGGAATGTGTTACCCACCCTTTAAGGGGGCTGTTGTATTCAACCTCTTTGAAGAATGCCTGCTCTTTGAGCACAGAAAGGGGAATGTTACCTATCAGTTTCCACTTATGAACATTAATATCTATTCTTAGATAAAAAGAGACATTCTTGCAGGTCTGGGAGAAATGGTGCTGCTTCTGCCATAGCCACCAATGGGAAGGACTGATCAGTGATCGGTTAATGATGAGAAAGTTCAGTGAGAGATGATGGCTACACCAAAGAAGAAAAATTGCAAATACACTTCAATAACATGTGTGGAAGTGCTATATGCACACACCTTAATAATGTGCACATTTTAAAAAATATTTGGCCTTCCAATAAAAAGGAAAACATCAAGGCAAAATTGAAGAAATTATCAAAATTTAGGAAAACAGTCAGTAAAATGTCTCAAAAGAAATTCAATGTTTCTTCCAAATATTATATTTTAAAAACATGGCACTAGCCCTTGGAGTGATGAAAATATGGTTTACATCTGTACATTTGTTTTCTCATGGCTTGTGTTTAATTATCCACAAAAAAACTCCACAAAAAGTTTTATGTTCTTCTTGTTTAACTGCCAATACAGGAAATTCTAAGGCTTTGAAAGAATTGGTGGTGATCTCTTTAAAAGTTTTACTACCATAGACAGAATATTATTTTAATCTTTTCTAATATGATCCCTCAAATTTATATACTGTGATTCATTCATGTTTGATTCAAGTATATTTGATTCAAGCATATTTTAAGAAAACAGCCAGTAGCTTTTACTTTGTAAAATATATTGAATTTTATTTTTTAAATATGCTGCAATGATGATTAATGAACAACCAAGTATTAAATCGGAAGATTCTCTGCTGTTTCAGAGAACGGAAATCTTGCAACCCTGTGAGAGATGAGTATCTACACTAATTTTAATATAAACATCAGGCACATCCCACTGTGAACACATTTCTTTCTTTTAAAGAAATTTTGAACACATATATTTTCCCTATGCATGTAAAAATATAAATAAATCAAAGTGTTTTATATAGTTCGGTGGCAACTAGTATTTTGAGTCAGCAGTTGGAAGTTGAAACAAAAATATTTTTCTTAGTAATCAGAGAACTGAAAATGTGGATGAGAAAACATCGAATGCTTATAGCCAATAATCTAGAATCATAATTGTCTTCAATATTCTTATTTTTTCAAAGCTTCATTCACATTTCATAGATGTCATTGTTTGAGATTTATTTAAAATGTTTGGGGGGCCGGAGATTTAGCTCAGTGGTTCTGCCGCCTGCCCCGCACGCACAAGGTCCTGAGTTTGATCCCAGTAACCACATACAATGCTGGGCGTGGTGACTCACGCCCACCAGCAATCAATACCACATACCACCGTGCCCGGTGTAGTGGCTCACGCCTGTAATCCCAGCACTTGGGGGGCAGAGACAGGAGGATCGCTGAGTTCGCAGCGGCTTGCCTGGGCTACATAGTGAGCTCAGGGCCAGCCTGAACTACAAAGCGAGACCCTGTTTCAAAAAAAAAAAAATGTTTGAAGCACAGATAAGTAGCTATTTAGTAGTAGTTGTCCGAACCAAGAAATAAGATGTCATGATTGTAGACAAGTGTATGAGAAAGGTATGTATGAGACAAAACAGAATTCTTAGGTTAACAATCTCAAGCTAGATATGATTGAGGTAGTTTTAGTATAATGTAGACTGTTGGCCTAACAGACAGTTAGGGATGGAAGAGAATCCCTAAAAATGGGAAGTTAACAATTATAAACTTCCATTGACATGAAATACGGTGTTATAAACATGCCATGAAGAACATAACAAGTAATTTCCAGTAAAACATGGTTGCACACACTGCTAATCCCAGCATTCTGGAAGTCTGAGGCAGGATTCCAAGTTCCAGCCCATCCTTGGCAATTTAGCAACTCACTCAGACTTTGTCTAAAAAAAAAAAAAAAAAAAAAAAAAAAAAGAATGAAAAAGGGCAGGGAGGCTGGGTTTGCAGTTCAGTGTTAAGGCTCTGGGTTCAAGTCCCAGTACCACAAAACAAAACTCATAAAACTCATTCTCTTTCTCTTTGTCTCTCAGTCTCTGTCTCTCTGTCTCTGTGTCACTTTCTGTCTCTTTCTCCTCACATACTGAGATTTGAATCCAAAACTTCAACCATGTGAGCCAAGCACTCTGCCATTGAACCGTGTCTCCCACCTTCTATCATTCTTCCAACCTCTAAGGAGCAAGAACTTAAGTGCTTTCCATAAGGTTCAAGGTATTGGGAAATATATGAGCAAACTAAAGAGATAAAAATTTCAGTCACAGGAAGTTTCTAAGTTGATAGATGGAAGCGAAATACTTGACACTTAGCCACATCTTCCTTATTTGAAGAATAAATGGTCCAGGTTAGTGGTGGAGTACATGCTTAGTGTTCACAAGGCCCTGAGTTTGAGCCCAGTGTGTGTGTGTGTGTGTGTGTGTATGCACATGCCACACACCGCACTACATGCTATTACCATACTCTCCTGACCTTTATCACAGATTGACTTCAAGGGTATCTACTGGAAGCTGGATGTGGTAGTGTAGGTCCCTAATCCCAGCGCTCTGGAGACCTGAATTAGGAGGACTGCAAATTGGAGCCTAGCCTGGGCAACTGAGGCTCTGTATCAAGATAAAAATAAAAAAGGGCTTGGGATGTAGTTCAGTGTGAAGAGGAGGAAAAAAACCCTATTGAGTATGTATTGTATCAAAATATATTGTTTTTCTGGTTATAAAGTAGTGTAACAGTTTATCCTGTTAGCTCATTTAAAGATTATCATAAGTGATTATTTTCCACTGTGATTAACATTTTATATCTCTTTAGAAAATTACGCTTTTATCCGTATTTTACAAAGGAAATCCGAAGAGTTTAAGGCTACCTGCTTAGTTAGTGGCAGAGTTGATAATAGAATTTGATGTTTTACCTACTGTACTTTGATCTTATTATCACATTATTTCAAATTTAATTGAATAGCAGCTTGGACCTTATTAAAATGTATTTAATACAAAGGCAGAACCTTGTTAGAGTGATCTGCTCTGAATGAAAAGGAAGGAACTAGCATTTACTAAACACTTAGTATGAGGTACTGTACAGTACTTGACATAGGTATAAAGGCAAGTATGATCACATCTAATTCCTGTGAGATCTTTTCTTTTTTCTTCCTCTTTTTTTGGTGCCAAGGATTAAATCTAGGGCCTCATAGATGCTAGGTGAGTGCTCTGTCCCTGTGCTGCACTGTCACTCCAGGAGACTTTTCTGAGTGGACACGGACAACAGGTGAAAGGACTGACGTGGAGATCTACTGATGCTGAGCTAAGCAACAGATACATGAAAACAGTATGTCTGTTTAAATTTAAATTGCCTTTTAAATACAAAACAGGATTAAATACAAAATCAAGATTAAGTTACTGTCCAACATAGTCTTTCAAGTTAGCTAACATTTAATAGCACGCTGTATTATGTGCTTTATATCAATTATTTCATTTACTCTTTTACAACAATCAGTAAGCCCTGCTTTCCAGGTGAGGAAACCAAGGTTTAGGTGGCTGTACCACCTTTGTTCATAGGTTAGCCTCTTATTATAAGAGTCAGAACTTAAGCTGGAGATTGTGACATGGTAGTGCCAGACTTCTAATCAATTTCTTTAATAAATGCTACCGGAAGTAAACAGTGAGAAGGCCTGAGAGGGTGCTGCTACCTCCAGGACAATGTCCCTTGTGCTGTAACCTGTTCCTTGGGATACCCTAACACTTCCAGTGGTCCCCAGCAGGATGCCAAGTGAACACAGCCTGGCCCTCTCTTTCCTACTCCAATCTAGCTCAAGGGGCCCTGGGAAAAGGCCTCTTCACTGTGGGCTTGTTGTTGTGACTTGAGAAGGGTAGACTGGGCCTACCACGAAGGGATGTTGAACATGACAGAAAGCCATGTTGTCTGCCATGTAACGAGCATTTCCTAAATGTAACGAAAAGAATAAAAACCGGCTTTCTCCTGTCCTTAGCAAAAAGGGGGTATTAGCAGCAGTGTGAGTACTTGCTAAAAGTACATGCTGAGATCAGTGTTGTGTTTTTTGTAACTTTTCAGGGATTTTAGTCATTCTGTTAAGGATATTTTCTGAATACGCTGAGTGCAAGTGGCTGTGCTAGGCAAACTGGAAGTAGGCAAGAGGCGTACTCTTTAAGACATTGAAAGTGAAGAGAAAAGTTTGCAATAGATTTACTTGGAATCCCAATTAATAGCAAAAGAAGAAGACTGAGTTTATAATGAAGTGAGTTTATAATGAAATGTTAGATAAGAAACTTGATCATTCAAGCATAGGTCGATATTTAAATTTTCTAGAATAGAACAAATATTTTGTTTATGTCGACACAATACATTTAGTTATTTCATCTTCGGTTGCGTTGATATCATCACTAAAGAACCTCTATGTTATAGTTATACTTCAGTTGGAATGATGCAGGTAAGATAATGAAATTCTGATAATGGGGCTCAGTAAATATTTTGAGAATATTAGGGAAGAACTTAGACTCTCATAAAATGATTCTACTTAACTGCCATGCACAGCATACAAACTCCATTGTGCTTCCAGCTGACTCATGGGATACGATAAAAGAGATTCAACTCAGTTATTGCAAAATCTTCCATCACTGCAGTTTTGTTTCCAGTCTCTTCTATATTACTTATATTGCTTAATTAGCAAGCATTTGAATTTGAGGCCTCCCAGATGAAACTTTTACACACTACCCTGGATATTTAGGAAAACATCCACGTGTTATTAGCAATAATCTTTCAAATTGGGGTATGTCACTTTGAGGATGACATTTTTCAGGTGGCTCATCTCATTTTTTTAAAATGCATTTCTATTGCAAGGACAAGTTTTGCCTTTTTTCTAACTTATTCCCTGCATTCTCTGCCTATGCCCTGTTTGTGTTGTGTATCCCCTATGTACTGAATTTAGAGGGTGTGTGTGTGTGTGTGTGTGTGTGTGTGCGCATGCACACTTTTCATCTTGGGTTTCTTTAGGGTTTAAAAAAGTTGTATTATGCAACTTATGTAAATATTTTCCTTCTTTTCTTCCACAACCATAAATGCCTTCAGTCCTGCACTTAGAACATAACCAAGAAGAAAAATGAGATCACGTTTGCAGAGCTCAGTGAGGTCGCAGCAAGAATCTTCTCACTGGGGAGACATCAGCATTCTACACGCTCATATACTAAAGTGCAGAAGAATCAAATCAGTTGAGAAGTAATTTTTGGCATAAAAACCAAACAAAAGAGATAGGATTTTCCTTTTTGTACGTTGTAATATTCAAAATAACATTGTCTCTTGTAAATAGATGCCATTCCATGTAGAGAAACATTAACATAATCAATAATCATCATCTGACAATTCAAATAATAGTAATGTGTTTTTTTTCAGTATTAGGGAAACTCATTATAATGGTAACTCTCTTATCCTTATTTTGAAGTTAGTTAATTTTTTTTTGAGACAGTCTCACTTTGTAGCTCAGGCTGGCCCTGAGCTCACTGTGTAGCCCAGGCAAGCCCCAAACTCACAGCAATCCTCCTGCCTCTGCTTCCTTAGGGCTGGGATTACAGGTGTGAGCCACCACACCTGACACTCTGGTATGTGGTATGGGGGATTGAATTGAAGACCTTGCACTTGGCAAGGCAGACACTGGAACCACTGAGATAAATTCCTCATCCTGAAATTGGTTAAAATTTTATAAAGAACCCAAACTTGTTTGTTAGTTGCCTAACACCATTATTTTATTTCATTTTTTGTGGTACAGGGTTATGACCAAGTGTCTTATCTACGCCAGGTAATTAAGTTTTCTACCACAGAGACAAATCTTGAGCCTACTGACTCCGTTTTAAAAATACAGACAAAATTTCTCCTTTGTCACGTTTTCTTGTAATTGTACATGATTATTATTTAATTAATGGTCTGATTTGCTTTTTCAGTGGATTTCTCTTTTTCATGTAATCGTGTACGTACCTCACTGTATGGTTAGGATGCAGAACGTGTAACTTTACTTTCTTTGTGGGCAGATGTTCACCACATGTGGAGCTTAGTGAACAAGAAGAATAAGCATGAGTCAATAACGACCCACCCCAATTCCCTTTTGAAACATTTTTATGTGGTTTCATGAAATAAATGCATATTTTAGTAGATGTCATGACAGCCATACTGAAGTTTTTATTTTCAGGCAACCCAATCCAAACTTTCTGAAGGAAATAGCCATTGTTTTTACCTGTCTACTTGACTAACTCCCTTTCCCAGGAATTAGATTTTGATTTTTCTTTTGGGGGTCTTGGCCCACCTCTGGCCACGTGGTCCCAGTGAGCTGTACACAGCGCCCCACTTACTCAGAGTAATGTGGATTGTTTTTAAGATTTATCTTTTTAAGATTCACAGCTACTAGGAAAGAAGAGGAGTTCCTTTCTCTTTGGATTCCCCAACTGAAAGAACAGCATAAATCTGCCCACGGCCCGGATAGCACATTCAGGGAGGAAACTACTGTGAGCGTTCCCCACACAGAGGGAACAGAATTCTGGCAGAATCTTGCTGTGAAGCTGGTCCCAACCATAAGTTCCCAGTTCTTGGAACCAATACGGTCCCTTTTGCTTAAGCTAATCTGAGTTGGGTTTCTATTACTTGCAACCAAAAGAGCTTTGATACCGAGATGAGAATGACAATTTAGGTGTAAGCAAAAGTCAACAGTTCTGGGTAATAGTAAACTTGATGAAATTACTTCTGGATAAATAATAAATTTATATTGGTTTAGAATCATAAATTTAGACACCTCAAATAACTAGCATTTTTTCCTGTACCATATAATGTCAAATAAATCAACTAATTCTGAAAATTAACCAAAGATATAATTTCAGATATTAGAGTGTAAATATAAACTGACTTATCTCATTTCCAAAATTAATAGGATTTTTCAATAAGAATTGAAACTGAAAGAAACTGTACCAGTGTTCTGTACTTATTAATAATAGGTACAACGTATTAACACATTCTTATACCGGAAGTATGCAATAACTGTCATTATTTTACATTTCATTTTCACAGAAGCTATAAAAGTTAGATGATATTGTTCCCTTTGTCAAATAAAGAATCTTAGAGATTTAGTAAGGGACTCAAGAGTGGAGCTTTGACATTTGAGAGCGGACAAGCAGGTTTCACTTAGAAACCAAATCTAAGCACAAGTCTTTCTGGGCTTTCCCAAAAACTTTAAATTAGCATGGCTTTATTATCATTTTGATGTTAGATATGTTAGATTGATTCTAGAAATTTGCTAATCATTTATAAATATCAGTAAGAATTCATTCAATTGTCAATTTATCAATACATTTTTAACAATATCTATTTTAGCCAGGGATGCAGCTCAGCGGCAGTGCTGCCTGCCTGGCAAGTGCAAAGGCCTGAGTTGGATCCCTGGTTCCACACAGAAATAAAAGTATATTTTGCTTATACTATACTTACTATGACTTTGGTGTATGAATATCTTATCCATATGGAAATCTCATTTCAAAACTCTTAATTAAAACAATTTATTTTCAATAATTTGTTATCTGGGGGCTGGGGATTTAGCTCAGCTGCACCACACCACCTTGCGAGCACGAGGTCCTGAGTTTGATCCCTGGTACTGGAAAGAAAATTTTTTTTTTGTTATCTGGAATTTTAAATGTTTTCTTTTATAGAAGAGCGCCAGCCTGACATTAAAAAACAAACAAGCAAAAAACAACCCCCCCCAACCAAACCACCTGTAATCCTAGCAGTCTTAAAGGCTGAGGCAGGAAGATCATAAGTCCCAGCAGCCCATAAATCAGAAGTCCAAATAAGACTTATGACTTATTTGGAAACAAAGAATCCAGCTTTGAATTTCAGCTAGCTTCTTAGTAAATATATGTCTCTGGGTAATTCTTTGCATCCATGTTGCAGTAAAAGTATTTAATTCATAGGATGGAAGGACAATTAAATAAACCTATGTATACTAGTACTTTACAAATTTAGAGCACTATCTTGATATAATTAAAAGATCCTACGGACATCAGTATGAGAAGAAATTTCATGCTCTCCAGAAATTTCCTGAGTATCAAGAAAACTGATACTCAAGAAAATTCTTGAGAAATAATTTCTTGTTATTTTCTGTTTTACTTGATAGTCAAGAGAATTCTCCAGATTCCTTGAGTATCAGTGAACACATGTCATTCATTCTGATACATTTATTTCTGTAAACTTTTAAGAAGTGTTTAAAAAAGCTTAATAACTTTAAATATATAGAATTTATACAAATAGTGTTTGTAATATTCAAATATACAACGCTATTTTTTAAACAAAAAGCTGAAAAAGCATGTAAATCCTTGTAATCGTAGTCACATAAATGAAAGGCAATTGCCACAGGTGGCCTTGTTTCACCCTGACTTTGAGATGTAGCTCGTCATGGTTGTATATTCGCAAATATTGGTTGGAGAGAGAGTGGTCTGGATGTGACAGCTGCCACCCTGCTGATCACCAGGGAAGGTTCAGCGGATCTGGCTGGCTAGTTGACGTCTTACTCCTTCCCTGACCCACGTGTGTCTCTCTGTGAACTTGGTCAAAGACCTTTCCTGATGGAAGAGAGCCATCCTTCAGTCAATGGTATCTGAGCTAGAGCCTCCACATGAGCTCACATTCTGATTTTTGCATGTAGTTTTTCTTAACTGTACATTTTCAGATATTGGTTCTTACCATGCTGTCCTTCTGCTGGAGAAGCTACTTACTGTTCTTTGGCAGCTACTTAGATTTGTTCAAAGGGATCAAATATTTGGGTTAATAAACAGTTGTTATGTATATTTCAGAGAATAAGAACCAACAAAAATGCATTTATTATGAATTATATTTGACTAGGCTGGGTGTTGTGGCTCAAGCTTGTAATCCCAGCACCTTGAGAAGCTAAGGCAGGAAAATCACGAGTGTGAACCCAGCATGGGCAACTTAGTGATTTAGAGAGACCCTAAAATACAAGAGGGTGAGGAGCTAGTCCAGTGCAAAGAGTGTGGGTTCCATCTTCAGTACCATTAAAAAATAAAATTAAAAATAATATGACTATCAAGAAAAACAGAAAATACCAAGTACTGGGCAAGGATGTGGAAAAATTTGAACTCCTGAATGTACGTTATTGATAGGGATGTTAGTGTTCCAGCCCCTAAGAAAACAGTGTACAGGTGCCTGAAAAAAAAATTTAAGTTACCATATGACTCAACAATCTCACTTCTGGTTATGTATCCAAAGAGTGGAATGCAGGATTTTGAAGAGATATTTGCATACCCATGTTCATTGCAGTTTATTCACAATAGCCAAGAAGTGGAAGCAATTCAAGTATCCATTGATGAATAAAAAAATAACCAAACTATGGTATATACACCCAATGTTGTATCATTCATTCTTTAAAAGGAAATTTTGTTACATACAGATGAGCCAGAGAATATTATGCTCAGTAAAACAAGGCACAAAAACATGTATGATTTTATTTATACAGGCATCTAAAATAATTAACTTCACAAAAACAGCAAGCAGAATACTGATTGGGGGAAGGGGTGAAATAGGATATGTATCAGTTAGTATAGACCTTCAGTTTTGCAAGATAAAAAATTCTGGAGGTAGCCAGGCGTGGTGGCTCATGCCTGTAATCCCAGCACTCGGGAGGCAGAGGCAGGAGGATTGCTGAGTTCCAGGCTTGCCTGAGCTACATAGTGAGCTGAGAGCCAGCCTGAACTATAAAGCAAGACCCTGTCTGAAAAAAAAAATTCTGGAGGTCTGCTGCACAATAAGTATGCATAGACTTCATACTATTAAACTCTATACTTTAAAACAGATAAATTAGGGCAAGAATAAATATGATTTGAAAAGAGAAAGTACATGTATATAGGGGGTGGCGAGTTTGTAGGGTGGGTAGGGATATGGGTAAAAATGAGAATTAACTCATGTCATATATTGGTACAAGTTCCCTAATGTTGCTGTGATTATGAGCTGTATATAAAATGTACCAATAAAGAATTCAATTAAAAAATAGATAAATGGGCAAATTTCATTATGCACTGTTTATCACAAATTTTGGAAAGCTATATTTTGCTCGTCACTGTGACTGACTTCGGAGATTTCTTCTGCATGTGTCTGGGTGAGTCATGGAGGTATAACTGTAGGGCCTGTATCTGATCCCTGGCCTGTATCACATGCTCTTCCCCTGTTCTTTGCTTCTCTGATGGCAGAAGGTGAAGTTTTCCTCTGCCAGCCCTTTCCTCCTGGAATTCCTACCTTGGAATCAGTTGACAATGAACTGAAACCTCTCAGAAACTGTGAGCTAAAAATCCTCTCATGCTTCACATTGCAGGAGTGAGGTATTTTGTCGCAGCATCAGGAAAACTGACCAATACACTATATATAGTGGTATTTCAGAAAGCTCTTTCATTATCTTATAAAACTTGACAACAGCTGATCTTTACACTGGAGCTCTGGAAAAGTCACTCAAGGTAGTTGACTCAGATTACAAAGCCAGTGTTTGACTCTGCGTGGAGCTGGGTTGGGGGTAGGGTCTCAGGTCAGAGAGTTTCTTATCAGTTTTTAAGGGCTACATCCAAGGCTCTTTGTAGGAGGTAAGTGACACAATGGGGAGCACAGAGCTTGAATCTTAGCAGTGTTTGAAAAATGGTTTAGAGTGAGTCAACATTCTGGAACTTTGTTTTAGTAGGTGTCCATCACCAGTAGAGGAAATATTTGTTGATGAAATATATTAGTGAACTGGATTGTTAATTCAAATAATAAATCCTATTTGTTATCTTTTATCTGAATTTTCCAAACTGTGCTTTATAGAACATTACTTCAGTAAGTATTACCTTTTAAAAAAGTGTTCTGGGGTTAAAAAAAAAAGTATTTCAAAAATGAAGGGCTAATAATAAATGTGACTCCAGAGTGGTACTGTGAACCTGCAGTTCCAGCCCCTAGGGTGGCTGAAGTAGGAGGGTCACTTGAGCTCAAAAGTTTAAGACCATCTTGATCAATGTAGTGAGCCCCAGAAATGTTGAATGAGATTCTTCAGAATTCTCAAAGACTTTACTATGTTCATGTTAATATTAATATTATTATGATCATATTAAATAGTAGGCAATTTACATTTAATGTTTTTGGTTAATATTTGTTATCGTTTAGAACTATATGCTCCCCCAAAGCCTCATGAGCCCCCTGGTGGAGCTTTGGGGAGGTGATTAGATTACAGGGATTGTCTTCATCGATGTATTAGTCCACTGATGAGTTTACAGCCACATGTAATGTTTGGAGGTAAAGCCTGATTGGAGCAAGTGGGTCATGGAGAGTGGTCTAGAAGAGTCCATCTTCTTCCCTCCTGCTTTGATTTCTCTCAAAATATCCAACACCCAGATTTAAAGAGGATAGGGTTTATTTAGCTCACAGTTTGTAGAGGTTTTAATTCCTAATCAGCTGGCTCCAAGGCAGAGGAGCACAAGGCAGAGGGCATTGCAGAGGAGAAACAGTTCATGGTGCCCAAATGGTAGCAAAAGCAACAAGGGAGTTTAACTGTGTCTTTCGGACCCTCTTATCCCAACTACCAGGATTAGAGCAGTGCTAAACCAATCAGTGCACAAGTTCAGTAATCACATGTCCCTAATCTCAGCATCACACACTCTAGATTTAGTCATTCCAAAAAAGCCCTATGGTTCCATGAGGCTTGGGGGGGGGCAGTTAAACCCAAACCACAATAAGAAATGAGTTAAGAATCTATGTATGTAACAAGCATGGTGGCACATTCTGGTAACTCCAGCATTCTGGGAAGCTGAGGCAGGACCACAACAATTTAGTAATTGAGTGACACTCTGTCTTAAAGTAAATTTAAAATCCAGAGATGTAGCTCAATGCAAAGGTCACAGATTCATATCCAGAAAAAAGGAAACCTGTAAGAATATATATTGCTGGGCCAGATATTTGGCTCAGTGGTTCTGGCTCCTGCCTCGCAAGTGCAAGGGCCTGAGTTCGATCCTGGTAACCACATACAATGCTGGGCGTGGTGATTCACGCCCACCATCAATCAATACCACCTACCACAGTGCGGGGCGTGGTGGCTCACACCTGTAATCCCAGCACTGGGGAGGCAGAGGCAGGAAGATTGCTGAGTTCAAGGCTTGCCTGGGATACATAGTGAGCTCAGGGCCAGCCTGAACTACAAAGTGAGACCCTGTCTCAAAGAAAAATTTATAGAGGGATCTCTAGAAGGAGTATATTTCAGAAACTTTTTTTAAAAGTAATATTTAGCCCAGCATAATGATGCACACTGATCATCCTAATACTCAGGAGGTTGAAGCAGGAGGAACACAGCCCCAGGGGGATGGGTGTGTGTTGGCAATATCTGTAAAGTTTTAATTATTTGTATTTTTCTTTTTAACTTGATTTTATTGGTACATTTTATATGCACATTATGATTCAACTTCAATAATTTGTACCTGTATATGACACATATTGACTCTCATTTTTCCCATTCCCCGGCCCTCCCTACAACCCCCCACCCTCCTATATATGTAAGCTTTGCTTTCTTTTTTTACTATCAATTTTTTCCTTCCCTTCTTTGCTTTCTCCTACCTCCCTTTCCTTTTTCTCTTTGAACACTTTCTTCCATTTCACAGTGCCTATCATACATTTTGGAACTCATTTATACCTTCAGTTTCTCATACTAGAGAAATGATATGGTATTTACACATCCATGTCTGATTTTTTTCA
>PVIC010036295.1:0-18633 GCA_004025085.1 Thryonomys swinderianus
GGGGGAGAGGGAGGGGGGACACACAAGACAGTGGTGTAAGCCTCAGCGGAGGCTCCTGGCCAGCAGGGGAAGCAGCAGGGTGGGGAACAATGACACACACGCCCTATTTACACGCGAAGGAGGTCAGACAAAGAGAAGATACATTTACAAGTTTTAAAGAAAATAGTCAAAGTCAGAAATGAGAGTAAAGCACGGTTGCCGGGACTGGGGGGGCGGGGTGTGGAGGTGCTGCCCAGAGGGTTACTCATTATCAAGGAAATACACATCAAAAACAAGGTACAGTGTACAGTGGCCGGGGCTGAACGACTCCACGAGGATGCTGGGACTGTGGCAAGCAGAGGAAGACTCGCTCTGTTCTCTCCAAGACAGAAGTAACTGCATGGAAGACAACTTACAGATGAAGATAAAGAAGATGCATAAAGGGTCTACCAGCCAACCAGAACAAAGAACCATATCTGATTTTTAAAGAACCAAAAATAAAAATGTTCAAGATAATCAATAAGACCCAGCACTGGCACTGGGTGGGAAGCCCCTTCCCAGGCCGGCAGTCTTTTCCCTCCCAGGTGCCTGTGGCACCCTCTTGCACTCTGCTGCCCTCATGTGGCGAAAGGGAGGTCTGGCCGTGGAGTCCTCGGGACCTCCAAGGTCACCTTTGACAGTCTTCTTCCCCCTGCATCATCACCAAGACTTGTGCCACCTAAGAACATGGGGCTTCCCAGCAGCAAGTGCCCGGAAGATCCTGATCACGGTGCTAAAGAGCCTGTTATGGGCTCTGCCTGGAAAGCAGAAGCCAGAAAGCCTCTGGAAATCCCGGAGCGCAGAAAGGAGGTTACGTGCACAGAGGAGAGACCGACAGCCGACGGCAAACCGTGAAGCCACAGTCTGACACTGGTGCTGGAAAGCACATAAGCGTCTGCTGAGCACTCAAGGTGAGCTGTGCTCGATCGGCCGGTGCCACGCGGTCCAGCTTCCAGACACACAGACACTCGGGGGCTCCCAGCCTCCCTCTCCCTCCCTCTCCCAGTCCTGTTAAACTCCAAGGACACGAGCAGCTGTTTAAACAAGGCGCGGAGGGCCAGGAGATCACACCACATGCAATGCTGTTACCAGAACATTCAAAAAACTCCACCTGACCCGTTTGTCTTTGCGAAACTGTTACGAGGCATCGCGCTGAGCTCTGGTTGGTCTACCCCAACGATTCTTCTCTGCTTGATGCGTCGGAGCTATGACTCTAGGCGACAGCTGCTCCGCCGAGTGCACACCTTTCACGGATGCACAGACACACGCCGTGGAAAGCTCCACAGCCAGGGCTACCCCTCCCTTCGCTCCCTGGATATGTGCCAAGTAAATGTCATTACGTCCTCCCGCACTGAGGCTCGGGGCCAGACTGCGGGGCCTCTGGAGCAGCTCTGGCGCTGGCTGTAAAAACTGGGGGCAAGTCACTAACCTTTCTGAGTCCTAGTTGTGCCCTCCGTATGAGGGGTGACAATAGCACCCGTTCACAGGGCTGCATGGGTTAACATCTGCACAGGGGTACAGTAGTACCTGGCATAAGTGCAGAAGGAAGCCACCAACTCAGACTCATTTTTATTTTGTCAAAATGGGCTTAAAAAGTAATTCATTCATTGAAAAACTTTAAGAAAAGGTAATTTTCTTTTTAAGTGAATAGCATCAGTAACAACTAAAACTGAGTGGCACTGAAACAGTCAGTGCTGCCTTGTCCACCTTGAAGGCTTCCCGGCTTCGGGGAAATGAGACTTAAGAATATACTGCTCTCCCAGCCTCTTCCTTCTAACAGTCCTTGTCACGTTCAGCCTCTCTGTCAAGCCTCCATTTTTAGGAAAGTAAAGGATGAATGTGTTATCTGTATGTGTGTAAGAGTACATGTGTCCGTGTGTGTGTTTGTGCTGTTTGTAATGTGCACATACGCACCTGTGAGCCTGTACTGCACACATGTCCGTGTACACGCACACGCACACGCACATCTAGCTGGCCCAGGTAGGCGGAGAGCAGCTGTTGACTGAATCTGTTTCCTTCTCTCTGGGCCCCAACTTCTAGCCCGTCCTCGCCACTTTCCGTCGGGCAGCCAGGGCAGCTCTCACCCCAGCAGTACTTACCTGTTGGTGTTCTCCAGCACCTCCACCTTCTTCCGGAGCTCCAAGTTCTCAGTTGAACAAGACTCCACTCTACGGAGGAGAGAGAAAAAGGAGAAACCCCACTGTTCTCCTGAGAGCACACAGTCAGCCGGAAGCTCGGGTGGAGGTGGGCGGGACCTGGGAAAGGGCGGGGGAAGAAGGTGGCCAACCTGAGCTGGGAAGGAGACTAGGAGACAGAGGAAAGGAAGAGTGGAGACTCGGGTCCCAGCGCCGGAAGGCTTACGGGACGGGGCATCCCACGAGCTGTCTGAGACAACACCCCGCCCCCCCCTCTCCCGCTGTACTCATACTTCTGCTCTGGACTGTACAGATCTGGGCCTGCTGGCTGTACTCCTTGCCACAAGCACTGACTCAGTAGCCATGGGGTCGGCAGGAGCATAGGGAAGACGCATGCCCAGGACAGGGACGCTGGGTCCTGGAATCTGCGTGCCCACAACAGACCGTACAGAGATCTGCATGGCACTGCCCTGTGTCTGGATGTCTAAAAGAAAGCAGCAGAATGGAGTGGAGCTACTTAGCCTTAAATCAGGAAACAGACACCCTGATTGTCAGTTGAATTTCTAGAACCAACCAGGGTTGGTTGACCACTGCTTTCCCCAGACAACAGCAAGACTTGTTTCTCATCTGGGGCCTCTTTATCATCCCGATGTTAGCTTCTCAGGTGTACAACTATTTTCTAGGGTGGATAGGCACGGTACCTAGGCTTGGTGACACATGCCTGTAATCCCAGCACTCTGGGAAGGGAAGGTAGGGGTTTTGCATGCTCAACCCTGGTCTGGGCCAGTTAGAAACTTAGCAAGACCCTGACTCAAAAAAAAGAAAAAAAAAAAAGAAAGAAATGTTTAAAGGAGCTGAGGATGTAGCTCAGTGTGAAAGGCTTGGGTTCGGTCCTTAGTAGCAGGGAAAAAAATGTTTTTTAAAAAAATTTTGTACTTTTCTAATGGCCCTCCAGGCTCAACAGGAGAAGAAAGCACACCTTCATGTTTTCCCAAAAGTCACCCACTCACCTACCCATGAACTATGGTGGCCAGAAAACGAAGGCAACCTGATCTGCTTTACGCGTGCTTTCTGTATGCTGGAGAGTACGGGCAATGAGAGCCTATTAAACACAACTGCTCCTCTGGGCTGAAGCAGTGTGTCTCCTCTGAGGAGTTCCAGGAACATTTGCAGTGTCAATATTTGTCCTGTGCGAGAGGCTGCGCCCACGCCACAGTGATAAGTGTCCCTCCCCAAACGACCACTAGGTGGCAGGCAAGACACAGATAATAAACGGCTTCAGAAGAGGCACGAAAGAAGCACCGGGCTCCTCCCACAGCTCACCGAGTTTCGGGGGCCTATGGCCCCTTCCACAACCAGATTCTCAGCAGCTTACTTTTTCTCCAAGCTGTCCATGTACTCTTTCTTCTTCCGCCTGCTTTCCTGTGCGGAAATCTGAGGAGTAAACGTGGGGCAGGGATGAGTTCGATACTTGGCAGTGAAAGGCAACCGCGAATCCGGCTCCCTTCTGAGACCGCCTCTCTCCCGCTGAACTGCTGGCCCTGTCGCTGCTGATCTGGCCGGCCTGGACCCTCACCGACCTGCCACCCGTCTGGGGCCCCAGGACAAAGGCCACTGGTCTCTCAGAGGCCAAAACAAACTGGTGAGGCCCAGACCACTGATAGGGGCTCAGAAAAGCAACCAGTTTTCTGGACCTTGGTCAGTTCAACTCCCGTATTAAGTAAGGCCGCTGGGCTTGGGTTGGTAGAAACTCCCCGGGCTGGCTCTGCGCACAGATGAGGACGAGTGACCGTTTCTCTTGCTCTGCCCTCTCTGCCGCCTCCCTCCTGCTCTGCTCCCCAGCCCTGCTGGGCCTCGGGGGCAGCTGCTGAACTCCAACGGACACCCCAGGACTGCAGATTCATTTTTAATTGAAACGCCTACAAAGAAAAGATAATGTACCTGTGTTCCTGTGCACGGGAGGGAAACTACCGTGGGCCTTAGCAAAGTGAAATCTAAAATGCTGAGGTTGAAAGACTAAATGTAAGTGAGGTTCTAACACTGCCTCCCCCCTGCCTGGGTCACTGGGCAGTAAGGGGTCGGCGTGCTGAGCTGGGGCCCAGCGCCAGGGCTCCGGACAGGGCTGGAGGCCGGCGAGCCCCTCTCCCAGCCAAGGCACAGTTGGGCGGGGCCTGGACCCCACGTGGGACAGGGCAGCCCGGCCGGCCCCGGGGAGGCAGGAGCTCCAGGCTCAGGTCCGCCGTCTCTGCCCACGAGAGGGCCTGGCCTTGGGGACTCACCTTGTTCTTGATCTTCCTCCGGACCTTCTTCAGGGCCTTCTCCTCTGATTTCGACAGGGGCAGCTTGGTGGGGATGGGATAGCCCTCGGCGATCAGCGTCCTCTTCTCCTCCTCCGTCAGGACCAGCGGGCCCGACCCCTGCAGTTTCTGCACAGACCGGGGAGGGGCGGGAGGTCAGAGGGGAAGGGCAGCGTGCCACCAGGGTGGGGGCTCCCCCACGCCCCACCGGCCGTGCTCTGCACGGAGCAGGCCTGCTCTGAATTGGCAATAAACATGGAGAAGAAAGCCTCACGCGAGCGGCCTTTTCAGGACCGATTCCAGGGAAGGGCACACAGCCTCTGCCCACTACTCCCAGGAATCGGCCCTCGAGCTGAGACATCCAGTAAAAGCCTCGGGTTCTTCTCCCACATCCCCAGGGGTTTCTTGGCCTCGGGGTGAGGAAGGATCCACGCGGAGCTTTGCTCTGTGCAAGAATTTCGTGGCTCTCCTCATGGAAATGCACTTTCTTAACGTGCTTTTTACACGCCAGGCTGCCCCGCCTCGGCAGGTACAGGCCCTGTCTGGGGGCACCTCCGGCTGTCCACCCTGCCGAGGACCATGGCGGCGTGCCTCCCTCGGCCGGGCACCAGGATGTGCCCACGTACATCGTAGACACCCCGCTGCCACCGACAAGTGTCTCCACATCCAGCCCCAAGGAGGACCCGGAAGTGCACCCCGCCCCAGGCCGGCTCTCAGGCAGCCTGGGATCCAGACTGAGCCGACGCCCAGGGCGAGTCACCGAGCGCCTCACTGCGGTGTTAATCGGGCTGTGTCGAAAAGCAGAGAAAGAAGCCAGTAGTTGAGTTTGCGGACAAGAGGCCGGAATTAGAAATTCTGAGTCATCCCTCGTCTTTCGCATACAGAAGGGCTCTATCTAAAAGAAGCGGGAAGATTAACGTTTTATCATTCTTAAGAGTGAGTTGGTTTCTATACAGTCTTAAAAACTGTAGTCAATTTATATCACCATGACTAGCACATTTAAATAAAATACAATCTTTATAATGTATCGGGCTCGGGCACTGTGTAACAGCCACAGGAAACAGATGAAGACACTTGGTCGTTACACAGAAATTTCACACTGTGGAGGCTGAGGTCACAAGTTCGAGCCCAGACTGTGCTTAGAAAACCTGTCTCGGAATAAAAAGGGCTAGGGATGCAGCTCAGTGCGAGGTACTGTACCCCCAAAAGAGGGGGCAGGTTTGTTCTATCCAGAAAGGCCTGGAATACTTACATGCGGAGCTGTAAGGAGAGGAGAGCTGGACAGGGCAGAGGGGCCCCGGGGCGCGGCTCTGGCAGGACTGTGGGTCTGAGGCAGGCCAAAGGGGTGCAGGCGCGGGTTGGGGCTCAGGCTGCCCTCTGAGTCGCTGCTGTGGCTGCTGGGAGGGGTGGGCGGTAAGTGCAGGTGGTCCGCGGAGGCTGAAGGACAGAAAGCGTCTCGTTCACGGCAGAGCGGTGGCGGGGCGGCCTCGGGGCGGGGTGCGCGTGCCGGGTACATCCCGGGCGCTGGGGTCACCTGGGCAGGCTGAGCCCGCAGACGGCCAGGGCGTGCTGCTCCGGGAGCGGGGCAGGAAGAGGCTACACAGCAGGCCTCTGTTCGTGCGGCACAGGGGAGCGGTGCGTGCCTGTCCTGGCTCAAATACCGCTAAGAAGAGGGGCGACCCGGGACGGCGGGGAGGAACGGGGGTGACTGTGACAGGGTGTTGACGATTTTCACTGTGTTCTTTTTACACGAAGTTTGGCTGGTAAATGATACGAACGCATTATGCACTTGAAAAGAAAATCTTTTTAAGAAACAGCGAGACCTGGGAGTCCTCACAGGGCGCTTGGAGAAAAGCACGATTGTTTCTGGAGGAATGTGCCGGCTGGGGCCGCAGGCGAGGAGCCAGGCATTCTTCATTCAGAAAACATGAAACACACCTTTGGAAGGACGAGCAGGCAGGGGAAAAATAAACGGGGGTGCCAGGCGCCGGCGCGGCCAGGCCTTTCCTCAGGGGTCCAGTGCCCTCTGGCAGGGCCCAGCCTGAGGGTGACAGGGCCCAGGGAAGCACTGGTAGGTCCCTCCTTCTCTTCCGGACGGTGGATATTTCCGCCATGCGCCCCCTGTTGCTGAGCGCGGTGATAACCTTTGTGAGAGCCTCACCTCAGGGCCCTCTGGACCCCCGGACAACAGAGCCTTCACGGGAGCAGCTCGGAGGTGGGCAACGCGCCTGGCCCCGGACACACGCGCAGCCCGCCTGGCAGAGCACTCTTCGGCCAGGGTGGCACCCAGGCACATCCTCTCCTTGTCCCTGCTTCAAACCCTGGCCGCCCACGGCACTACCTGAGCTTCTGCAGAGAGGACAAGCAGCTAGCGGGTGGGTCGCCATCTTACCAAAGGCCCTGAGGAGCCAGGGTCATGGCAAGTGGGGTACGCCTCGGCCAGCCCGGTGCCCCCATATTTCCAGGACATTTCTCATTCTCTCTCTCTCTTTGCAACACCCTATTTTCTCAGTGCTTCTTCTTTCTCTGCAAAAGTGTGGCCGAAGAACTCCCCGGGCATTTCAGTGTGTAGGTTCTCTTCAAGCTAAAGAATATGAGGACGATGCTGTACCTTGTTCCCAGCACTCTTGTCAACAGTGCTAGCAGGCAAAGAGGCTAACTGTGTAACACAGTAAGTACAGGCGTGGCTAGAAAGGAGGAGGCTCACACGTGTTCACCAAGGTGTCCCCAAGCCATACAGACATAGCGATGTATGGCAAAAAATAAAGCCAGTCAGGCATGGTGGCACACAGCTGTATAGTCCAAGCAGTCTGGGAAGCTGAGGCAGGAGGATTGCAAGTTCAAGCCAAGACAGGGCAATTTAGGGAGTTTGCAAGAACTTGTCTAAACAAACAATTAGAAAGTGCTGGGGCATGTATCTCCATGTGAAAACCTTGGGTTTGACACCAGCACTGTAAAAAGAAAAAAAAAAAAAGAAGAAGGAGGAGAAGGAGAAGGGAAAGAGGAAGAAAAAGAAGAAGAGGAGGAGGAAGAGGAGGAGAAGACAAAGAAGAAGAGGAAGAAGAAGAAGCAGCAGCAGCAGCAGCAGCAGCAGCAGCAGCAGCAGCAGCAGCAGCAGCAGCAGCAGGGAGCTGACTACTCATCAGAGGCTCCAGCTGCTGGCCACACTGTCCTGCTACGTTTCCAAAAAGTAGCAGAAGTACCTAGAGAGAGCTCCCACACCTCTCACTTGGCAAGGCCCAAGTTATCCTAATATTTTCTGTGTTCCAAGCAGGGTGTTCCCCACAAAAGACAGGAAGAGCAGTGGAATCTCACCTTTCCCACCCACAGAGAGCTGGCTATCTGGCCACAGGCTCCCGGGTGTCAGATGACTAAATATCATCTGCAAAGCTGCTCTTGGGTTACTGAAAGAGCCAGGACCAATGAGCTACTTTGCCTAGAAACTCTGATGCGTGCAAGGATATTGAATTTCCTTATCTCTCTATCCAGGACAGCAAGGAAGGGCTGCTGTTTTCTTGATTCTCAAAGCATTTCTCCTCCAGTGACCCTGAACCCCAAGGCCACCGTGGGAGCTCGTCATAGTTATGACACCTTCTGAACTACACTCTGACATAAAAGAGTGTAATGTGTTCAATAGTAATTACTTTAAAGCAGACTAGAAGGCTCAATATAGACCGCTCAGTGGAAAGACCTAATATCTCAGTGAACGCAGGCTCTGGCCAACATTATTAATTTTTAAAATTTAATCCTTTTTTTTTTTTTTGCTAATCGTTAAGGTCCATAAAAGGCCAAACTGAGGGCCAGGTATTTAGCTTATTGGTTCCAGTGTCCGCCTTATAAGCACAAGGTCCCGATCCCTAGTACCACCCCAAAAAAGGGTTAACCCTAATGGAAGATCAGATTCCAAGGAAGTTAATGGAGTCAATGTTTCTAAACTGAGGCACGTAAAAAAAATAAAATAAAAAGTCACAAACCAAATCTCTAGTTAGTTCCTAAGAGACTAAAAGCAGCTTGTACTTCCACGAGAACTGCTATGTACAACACCCACACATTTATATACTGTACCACAAACTCTTCTGTAACCATACAGGCCCATGTCTTACTTGTGGCCACACAATGACCTGTACTTCTAAACATGTGTTTGTAAGTGTAAGCTGGGCGGGTACAGTAGCACATGCCTGTAATCTCCACTATACAAGAGACAGAGGCAGGAGGACTGCAAATTCAAGGCCAGCCTGAGCAACTTAGTGAGACCTTGTATCAAAATAAAAATAAAATAAAACAAAGAAGCTGCATATGCAACTCAGTGGTAAAGTGTTTGCCTAGCATGTGTAACCCCAGGGTTCTATCCCCAGCACTACACACAAACATAAAAAGGCAAAAATAAAAAAGATGTGGACAGAATGGACAAAGGCTCAGAGCCAGAAAAGAACAGCACCTGGAGATGCCTCTGTATAAGACACTTCCCAAGGCTCCAGGAGGCTGGGGGGCCGTGTGCAAGACCCCAACTGTGGGCTTTGGGGGAGAAGGAAAGAGGGAAAAAGTCAAAAAGAAAAGAAGGTAGAGAAAGAGCAAAGTCAAATGACTTCGAGTTTGTCATGATTTAGTTGTAAATGGGTGGCAAGAAACCCAAAGAGAGGCTGTGAACACTTCCAAGTAGGAGGGGCCCTTGCAGCAGTTCGCCCAGAACTGACATTTAAAATGCTGCACTGGCCAGTAGGTGAGTCCAAAACGCACTGTGCAGAGGGCCACAATGCTGGTACCAGGGCGGGGTGCGCAGTATTTGTGGGTTCACACAAGGACATGAGAGCAGATGGTGTCCTCACCTGTACTCGTGTCATAGCTACGTAGAAAGGGTTTGAAAAATCACCCTGGGACCAGGAACAACTGTGGTAACACTTTGCTGGGAATCAAGTGTGTGTGCCTCAGGGAAATAGTCTATAGATTCCAAAAATGTATATTTAGGACTGAGATTTCTTTAAGAACAGAGCTCCCACAAAGCAAGCTGCCCTGTGGACTTGCCCTTGACCCCTTCTCTGCAGACCGAGGAACCCCACGCAGGGGTGAAGGAAGGACAGCGGGCCGAGAGGACACACCTTCTTTAGGGGAGAAGTTCAGGAACTGATCCACTTCATGAGGCTCCAACTTAATCTTAGGAATAATCGTCTGGCAGGAAGAGTCGACCTGTAGGAAGCATTTCAGGTACAGTGTTGAGAGACAGGAACGCTGTCATCGGACTCTGGCTCCACGGCCAGCCGCTCCCGGGGGCTTGGGGATGTGGATGCTTCTTTACCAGGGAGGGGCTTGCCTACCCAGCCTTCTCACTGCCAAGTCTGCCACTAGAGCTGATGGGGTCTCCTAAACTCCAGCCCTGCAAGCCCAAGGCTGTCTCTCAGTCCTTCCTTCCATTGTTTTTGTGCAAACCTAAAGGTGTTTTATCATGAAATAACTGGTAAATTGTTAAAAGGTGGCCAAGCCTCCAGTCTGTACTTTGGTAGGACGTGTGCACCCAGCCACATCCCTTCTCGCCAAGATCCCAAGTGACTGATGACATCTCCCCGTGAAACACCAGCAGGGAAACGAGAAGAGCTGTCTGGCCGCACAGCGAGCAAGGCTACGTGTGAACCCAAGCTTTGCCGGCTGCACGCACACTCGAGCACCAGCGGAGCTAGAAACTCGGGGAGCAAGGCCAGGACAGATATCCGAAGCCCATCCTGGAAAGAGACCCAGGCAGCGGATGAGAAAGTCGTGCAAGGAGGGGCGCAGGGGTTCCGTCTACAGCCCTTCAACTAGACCAGGAGGCGACGGCGGCGGCGGCGTGTTCAGGCTCTGCTGATTCTGGGTCACCTCTGCCCAGGAGGGAGACAACACCCCCTGTGCGTAGCAGATTGGACACTATGGAAGTTAATGGGGCCAGTGTTTACAAGCTGAGGCTTTGAAGACGAGGACTGACTTCCAGCCTCTATGAAAAGATTTACAAGGATGACTCTGGTTAGCTGTCAGACACTGGAAAACACTCAGAGAGAAAACGGAATAGAACTAAATTCTGCTTGCTCTAGGCATGGACATGAGCAGGGAAGAAATTCCTGAGTTCTTAAGCTTTTCATAGATACCAAATTGTGAATCAGTAGGAGGGAAGGTTTCAGGACTGAGCAGTGCCCCAGGACATTAAATAGATACAGAAACATAACTCCCAATCGCCTGGCACCATGGGGCAAGAGCCAGACCATCATCTTTTCCACTCCACTCCCACTGGCTTAAAAGTCAGTGCCATGGGGAACTTTTTACCACAGATATTTATCTGTGTTCTTATTTTCTAACAGCAATAAACAGTGAGTTATGTTTTGGTTCTAATTTTTCTGGACAAAGCCTCTAAAACCTGTAATATAACTACTTCTGACACCAAATCAACATATTCACTACACATGCATATATAAATATACACACATACATCTCTATACATGTAAAACAAATACGTATACATGTATATTGTTTTGTATAGTTACATACAGTTGTAAGTCTGACCTTAAATGTACACTGTCATTAGAATAAATGGCTTATTGGAGAATGTAGCTCTGTATCTTTTGACCCCACCTGAATATATGGAAGATAATTGAGTATACCCCAGTATTTGTTTCCAGAGGGGATTCCTCCTTCTCAAAAGGGGTGGAAACAGCTGTGATGGTCAGGGTGACCGAGGGAGCAAGTCCTGGGGGCGGCTCCTCTGTAATCGGCTCTGTCTTGATGGTTGTTGGAGGAAAGTCCGTAGACAGGTACCATTTCTCATTTTCTGCCTCCTCTGTGGAGAGAAGACAAGCATACAGGTGAGCTTGCTAGAACACCTGGGCAAGCGAAACTAGTGACCACTGACCTTTCTGAAGACCGAAGCTCCACAAAGAATCACTGAAGGGCAGATATGAGGAAAGACAGTGAGCACGTGAGAGGGAGGTAAGTGGATGGATCTATCCATGCCCGTGTGTACGGCAGCATAATTTATAACAGCTATAGCCCATCAACTGACAAATGGATAAAGAAAAGGTATTTATACACAGCAGAGTACTATTTTGCATAAAAAAGAATGAAGTTGAGACATTCACAGCAAAGTAGGAAGCCACATGGGTCTCTGCCTGCGGAAGAGTATGCCAGAGACACTGTGAGGAGAACAGATACAAGAAAGAAACTTGGCTTCCCACTCAGAGCAAAAACGGAGACTAGGTAGTGGGGAAAACAGTGGGAAACAATTTTTTCAGTGTGTAATGAGTTACGCTTTTTGGTTTTAAAACCAAGAACATATACTATTTATTCAGGAATAAACTCAAAAAAATGTGCTCCCCCAATAAAGACCCAATCAAAAAATGGGCAACTCGAATGAACAGGCACAGAAGTATAGATAGCTCTCACAGATGTGAAGAAGCACTCAGCATCGCTGGCCATTAGAGAAATGCAAATTAAAATAGCACTGACATTCCACCTTCCTCCAAAAAGGACAGCTGTCACCAAGAAATCAAATAATAACAAAAGCTCTTGAGGTTGCAGGGAAAAGTGAACCCTTCGGCACACTGTTGGGGGAAGTGTACACTAGTATAACCCCTCTGGAAATCAGTATGGAGATTCCTCAAAAAAAAAATACTAAAATTAGAAATTCCATTCCACCAGCCACTGTCATCTAGTTATCTTCCTGAAAGAGTTAAAGTCATCATAGTACAGTGTACATACAGACCTCTATTTAGAGCAGCATAATTTATAATAGCTACGTTTCAGAAATAGCCTGTATGCCCATCAACAGATGAATGGATAAGGAAAATGTGGTGCTTACACACAATACAGTATAAAATCGAGACATTCATAGATAAATAGACACACCTTGAGAACATCGTGTTAAATGCAATAAATCAGACACACAAACTTAAAGATACTTATATAAGAAACTCAAAATGTATATAATGACTAAAATAAAAGATAATAGGAAGTAGAGAGATCTTTTTCAAATGGGAAAGAGTACAAGAAATGGAGGGTAGAAAAAGATTTAAAAAGAGAGAATTAAAACTGGGAGTGGTGGCTCTCGCCTGTAATCGCAGCACTGAGGAGGCAGAGGCAGGAGAACTGCTGTGAGTTCAAGGCTTGCCTGAGCTACACAGTGCGTTCAGGGCCAGCCTGAACTACAAAGTGAGATCCTATCTCAAAAAAACAAAACAAAACAAAAAACCCAAAACCTAAATGAGCGAGCGAGCGAGAGAGAGAGAGAGAGAGAGAGAGAGAGAAAGGGAGAGAGACAGAGACAGATAGAATTAAAGAAAAAATGGACAAAGCTTTTGAGATGAGAAAGGGAATAGGAGTTGGAGGGAGCAGGGACGGACGCAGGGGAAGGGAACAAAAGCTTTGGATGTGTTATGTACATGTACAAACTCCTCACCATAAATGTAATTCTTTTTTTTTTTTTTTGAGACATGGTCTTGTTTCATAGTTCCAGGCTGGCCCTGAGCTCATTGTGTAGCCCAGGCAAGCCTGGAACTCAGCAATCCTCCTGCCTCTGCTCCCGAGTGCTGGGATGACAGGCGTGAGCCACCACGTCTGGCATTGTGGCGTGTGGTACTGATTGCTGGTGGGCGTGAGTCACCACTCCCGGTATTGTTGTTCTATGTGGTTACCGGGGAGGGAACCAGGGATCTTGCACTTGCTAGGCAGGCACTGGAATCACTGAGCTAAATCTCTGGACCCATAAATGTAATTATTATGTAAAAGAATTACACGTCTTAATAAAAAAACAAAAAGAAAAATCAAACGGAGAAAAATACCAGAGTTTGAAAAGTAGTCAAAATTTAAAAAGCAAAAATGGGTAAATGGTTGGCACCTAGGATCCCGGGACTGAGGTGAGGATAATGGTTTGCTTGGTTTTTCTTTTATTCTTCCACCTCCTAGTTTTGCCCTCTTGTTTTTCCTGCGATCCCATGTTATGCCTCAATCCTAACTAGACTTGCACAGACCCTGAGCAGCCTTCAGGAAACTTCAGAGTTTGTAAAAACATCTGCCCTCTGCGGAAAGGGAGGGATTAGATGTCCCGGGGCAGAAGGTGTGGTCTAGGCAAACCCAGGCCCTCCTTGTCATGGGGCCATCATGATTATCACTAGGCCTGGGGACAGTCGGGAGCCAGGCGGCAGACAGAGCGAGCGCCTCCGACACGGAGCCCACGTCTCCTGGAAGCCTCCGGACTCCAGATTACTTCTGAGCCCTGCAGGGAGGGCAGGCACAGGGAAGGAAAATCGAGCATCCTGGAAACAGAGCAAAGAACACCACCCAGTGGTTCACAGAATCCACATCCGTGGCCTGACACCGATTTTAGGGAAAACTAGGCATGAATAACGCAGAGACGCTCCTCTCCCATATGAAGCCATCTTAAATGCGCGCCGCACAGGCTTAGGGACTCTTATTGTTCAAGGAAACAAGTCAGTTGACATTGCGGACCCTCATTCGAGAACCTGACTCCAGTTTTCTTATGAAAATCATCCAGAACTGCCAGGCAGTTGAAGGAACAGTAAAAGCAGGAGCTAAGGGCTACGGTTAACAACTACCACAACTGCATTTTATGAGCAGCTTCCTTCGAGCGTAGAAACAGGTCCACATGCACCATGCGATCGTGTGTTTTAGAGCGACCTCTACAGGCTGCCAGGCCGGTGCACAAGGGGGATTTCAGTCACTGGTGGCATGTGGGTGACATCCTAGCGAAGGAGGGGTGGGAGGGAACAGGAGGCATTTTGACAAGTGCCCAGAGGAGGGAGACGGTACCGGACTCGCACAAAATTCTGCTGGCCCCAAAGGAAGCCTCAGCGCAGCCGAGGGGAGCAACGGGACCAGGGGCCAGAGACGGAGGCTTCTCGCTAGAGGAGGTCGCGGCCCAGAAGGCCGGCTGCTCCAGAAGACGCCCGTAGGGCTGTGCAGAGGGCTGGCGCGTAGGAGAAGTGCAGGAAGAAAGCAGGACTCACTGTCTCTGTGCACGGCCAAGACATGCTCCTCTGCTTCCCGGAACCGATACTTCATATCCATCCAAACTCAGCGATGTGTACCGTTCGCAGAGGCCGGTAGAGAGACAGCAAGATGCGATGTGGCCTCGGTACAGACTGAGATATGAAGGTACAGACTGAGATACGAAGGAAGGGAACATCCCTGAGAAAAGTCCCCGCGAGGACCGAGCTTGTGGGAGGCCCCCGAAGCTGATGGAGCAAGTAAGGTGACTGATCCAAATTCATCCACAAAGCAAACAAAAGAGAAGGTGAAAAATGAATGTGGGGCCGCAGATTTAGCTCAGTGATTCCGGCGCCTGCCTAGCAAGCGCAAGGCCCCTGGTTCCATCCCGGTAACCACATACAACAACATGGGGCGTGGTGACTCACACCCACTGGTAATCAGTACCACACACCACAGTGCCGGGTGTGGTGGCTCACGCCTGTAATCCCAGCACTCAGGAGGCAGAGACAGGAGGATTGCTGAGTTCGAGGCTTGCCTGGGCTACATAGTGAGCTCAGAGCCAGCCTGAACTACAAAGCAAGACTCTGTCTCAAAAAAAAAAAAAAAAAAAAGAAAGAAAGGAATGTGGAGAATAAATATGAAGTTAGAAGAAATGAAGATGAGCAATGGAGCCAGCTCTTCTACACTGGCAAAGCCAGTCTCGGAGCACATGTGTACTCAGGAGACAGGCCAGAACTCCACAGGTTCTTAACACTCAGCGATCTGCATCGGCTGCTCTCTCCGGACACAGAAACAGCAGAGCTGACCATGATTCCTCTCCTTGTCTCCTTGCAAAGACACCTGAGCCTTTCACGCGAGGGGTCTTAGGAAGCTGCCTCTCCCACCCTGAGCTTTTTTCCAGGAAACAAGTACCACCCCGGCAAGGCCAGGTCGTCCTCTAGCTTCAAAGATGTTTCGGAGTTAGAAAGAGAGGTGAGGCCAACAACCTCCAAGAGTCACTTCGGCAGAGAAATGGACAGTCAAGTCCCAATCGCACTGAAAGGAGCAGCCAGACACAGAAGCCTGCACGGCCGCCGATATCTGCTCGGGAATCAACTCAACATGCAGGCAAAGATTTATACACATATATGCAGTCATTATTTATAATCAAAAAACCCCAGAACAGGGAAAAGTTAAGTCAATTATGGTATATCCATATAACAGAACATTTATTTAGACCTTCATGTTACGTTGGTAAGGCCTTTGTAGCAACAAAGGTTTATAATATAGTAATAAGGAAAATGGGGGCATAATTATACACCACTGATGAATATAATATAAAAGAGATACATGGCAAAATAGTAAACATACATCAGCACAATCATTCAGAACATGTGTATCTTTTTCTTATTCTTTGTATTTTATGATTTTTTAAACTGTCTATCTTAGGAAACTGTTCTCCTGTGATCACACATATAGCAGGCTGTTTCTGCCTCCAATATTTTATGCTGTGGGGTGGCGTTTATTGGGTGGAAATTCTAATGGCCCAATGGGCACAGCTAGAGGCCACTGATTCAACAAGTCGATCCTCCGTAGACACGCAGATAAGCTACATCATTACTGAATTTCTTCACTCTCCTTCCACCTTAGTCTCTTCCCAAGGAATCTTTCAGCAGCCCTCTCTTGGCCACATGACTTGGTTTACCCAACGGCACGTCAGCTTCTTAATATGAGTAGATTCCTGAGATGTCCAGTTAAGAGTGGGCTTATGTTCCTAGTTATGTCATCACTGTGAGAAGGATGCACCACAATCACCTACCGACCCCAAGAGCAGGATGACAGGCATCATAGTCAAAGCCACCCTCAGATGGGCCTGGTCACTATCAGCTCACGATTTACTGGCTTTGGGGATGTAAGCGAATCTAGTAGAGTCACCCTACCGATGTCCACATAAACCAATTGAACCCAGCCAGGAACAGTCATGAGACATAATAATAAAATGATCTTTATTCAGAGTCCTGAAGTTTGGCATGTTTTGTTGTGGAGCAACACGGCTAGCTAATACAATGTGGCTGAATGTATGACTTAGAAATTAAACTGGGGATCTAGCTCATGCCACCGCACCAACATTGTAAAAGCACAAGGGCCAGAGTTTGATCCCCAGTACCATCAAAAAAAAAAAAAAAACAAACAAAATTAAATCTACTCTATCTGAATCTATTGCATCTAGGACTTGCATTGATTTCCAAAATAATTCTCTTAAAGATCAATGGTGAATCATATTAATAAATACTTTTTAGAAAGGTAGTTAGACCTATCAGTTACATTATAAAATATATGACTGCAGTTTAAGAAAGTCAGCCAGTGAGTAGTTTGGTGAGAATAACATTCCAATGAAGCTGAAACTCAAGAAAAGAATATTCATTTGGAATTATTCAGGGTTGGTTTGTACTCAGTCCTCCACGGAAGTAAATACCACGTTAGAGAAAACAAAATGACAAATGTATGCTATGAATTAGGGGGTTAACAGAGAGTGAAGATGAGACTGAGGTATGCAACTTTCTCATGTGATCTTATACTTAGAGTTTGATTTTATCGACAAAATGAGCAGCAGGGGCACCAAAGGTTTAGAACTAGAGTCATCCTGGGGCATTTCTGTAACTGGTAACACTACGAAAAAGCAATCACCAGTAGACATACTAAATTCTCCAACTCTGAATCCCAAAACTCAGATACTGAATAAAGAAACAAAGCGTTTCCCTGAATGGTGTTTATGTAGCCTTTAAATTACATTTCAGATGACAATATTCCCCTGGAAATTTGGCAGTCAACAAACAGAACCACCTCAATATCATCTGATTTTACTTAAACAGCTTCACAACCTTATCTTTAACCCTAACTCTAGGAACAAGGAAATGAGAACACGACTCACTATTCTCTTGCTTGGTGGCTACCCCGTGAGGCACGTCAGGTAAGGGTAGGCTGATGGGGGATGGAAATTTTTATCTGGAGTTTTCAAGGTTGATTATTTCCAACTCAGTCTTATGTTCAGAGAAACATGGTAGGTACACACACAGAAAGAGTATAGGAAGAACAGATATACATTCTTAAAAAGAGAAATCACATAGGGTAAACAATTTTTAAATGATAAAAATATATATACAGCTATTTACTATTTATATAATATATCTAAAATAAATAGAAAACTGTAGATTAAAATGCATGCTTCATTGAAATCCTTTAGCATTTGATTTGCTTGGCCTTTGATTTTCAAAGGTATTAATAAATCATGACCAGTTTTTCATATAAAAATGAATTAAAGAAAAAAAACCCTGTTTTCTGGAGGCTAAAGAAGCTGGGCAAGAATTCAGTTGAATATGTCAGAATCTCAGTTAGACCACAGTCCAAAGCATGGGCATTCATGGTTTGTCTGCCCTGGGTCCCCTTCCTGAGAACCTTAACCCTGAAATAACTTTCAGTCTTGAGTTGTGTCACAGGTGCTCAGAGCAGTAAACCAGCATGTAACTGAGTAGCTATTACATGCTGGGTACTGTTCTGTCTTTGTATGTATTGACTTAGTCCTAACAGCAACCATCAGGGTAAGCACTAGCCTTACTCCCATTTTACTGGCAAGGAAAGAGATTAAATCACTCACCCAGGTGATGTATAGCAGACCTGGATTCACACCCAAATAAACCAGCCCCTCCCCCCCCTGGCCTCCAAGCCCTACCAGATGGCTTCCAACACAGCAATGATAGGATTATCTCTGGCCAACAGTAATCGTTCCATTAATCTTATCTCACACTCCTAATTAGCCATTGAAAAATAAAATATTGATTCTTTCTCTATTTTTCACTTTAGGTTACATATGGACTTCTAATCCAGTGTTTCTGAGATGAAGGTCCACCAATGCCAGCTAAAATGTGTTGTGTGCTTATTAAATGGCAGGTACCCAGCATGCATTTGGTGATGGCACAACAGTCCTATGGTATCCACACAATTTCTCCGGTTCACTCCCTCCCTCCATGATCCCTGTGTGCTTGTGTCCTCAGAAGCTCTCTCCTGCCTAGTATCATTCTTATTGTGACCATTTGGTAAATTACTTATTTCAATGTGTGCAACTCACCTAAATGCAATAAAAAACAGCTAATATTTATTCAGTGTTCACAAATTGTCAGAAATTCTTCTGAGTGCTCAACAAGCATTCAATGAACCAGGCATGGTGGCACAGGCCTGTAATT